>CAUYRH010054203.1:0-11154 GCA_963574655.1 Perodicticus potto
GCCAGCCTGTTTGGACACAATACCCTACCTCCACCAAGTAGAGAGGAAAGACAAAAATGCAATAAATCAAACCAAAACAAGCAAACCAAAAACTTTATGGGATAAAATTGGGGAAAAAACCAAATAATAGGGGTAGAAACATTAGCAAAAATGAAGTTCTAATTGTTGAAAAAGGCAATAATGGAAAATTATATTTAAACTAGAAAAATGAAGAAATAAAAGAATGAAAAAAAGAGAAAAGAAAAATCTATAGGGAAAATGTTGAAATTTAAAAGAAAAAACAAAACAAAACAAAAAACAGCACAAAACAAAAACAAAGCAGTGTATATATGTTGCTGAATATTGTCTGGGCAACAGGTGATCTTCTGGGATATGATATGTTAATTACAATGCTGAAACAGCTATATGAAATGGAGACTGGAGACCTCTACTGATTTCTCAAACCCCACAGGGTGAAGAGGTTAAATCCTCCTCAGCCCGCTTAGAAGGCACTTTAAATTGCTAACCTGGGCTAAACAGAAGCTTTCCCAGGAAAGCGCTTGTCACTGGGATCAGTCCTTAAGTGGCTATCCACTTACCCAGTGTGCCAAAACCGGTTTCACTCTATGCCCCGAGGGCTAAGGCTGCAAGATGTCTCAGTCCCTGCCTTTAGATTGCTCAGTCACTAGATTACTCACTCCTGCTCAATGCTTGTTCTGTGACCCTGACGGTGGAGCTTGCCAGGGCAGTTCTCCCACAATGGCTCCACACAGCCCAAAACCAAACACTGGTAGCTCCGTCTGGCTCGTTGGCTCAGTCTGGGGCTCTAGACAACACTCAAAGACCTCCACACTCTTGCCCAAGTTCTCCCAAGGTAGTTCAACTGAGTACCAAATCCCCCAAAACCAAACAGCTCATAGGTAAGGCCTTTCCAGTTTGTAGTCTCACTGCTGCTGTACCAACAGCTGCCGGCAGGATTAGACTGAACAAACACACAGAACCACTTGCCAGTTCTCCACTGCTTTTGCCTCCCTCAAGGGGTCCAGAAGTCTCATGCTGTCTCCCTGTGTCCCCAAAGTGATGTTTCTGGGCATATCCCGTCAGCCAAAGATGCCTGAAGTCTTCTCTCCCCAGTCTCACTGTGCCCAGATGCAAGGAAGTTGTTACTCAGTTGCCATCTTGCTCTTGCTAACTTGATTTTTTTATTTCAGATTAGTGTGAGGATATAAACAACTCTGATATTTGCATTTGTTAGTTAGTCTCTCTTGTAGCTGTGTCCTCTCTCTTGTAGTTGTGTCCCATATCAAAGAGGTGTGCCATATATCCCTACATTTTGCCCACTAAGTTTCTTTTTTCTTATGTCTGGCTAAAAGTTTGTCAAATTTGTTGATATTTTAAAAGAACTAAATTTGGTTTCATTGATTTTTGTGTATTCTATTTGTTTTGTTTATGTCTGCTATAATTTTTATTATTTTGATCATTGTGCTATCTTTGGGTATAGTTTTTTTTTTCTTTTTCTAGTTCCTTAAGTTGTAAAGTTAGATTGTTGATTTGAAACTTCTTGTTATTTAACATATGTATTTGTAGTTACCAATTTCCCTCATAGCACTGTTTTTACAGACTTGCATACGTTTGGATATGTTATATTTTTATTTTCATTTGTCTTTAAGTATTTCCTCAATTTCCCTTGTGATTTCTTCTTTGATCCATATTGTTCAATTTCCACAATTCTGTGAATTTTTCTGTTTTACTTACGTTTTCGATTTATAATTTCATCCTATTATGGTCAGAGAAGATAGTTTATATGATATCTATTTTTTTAATTTCTTGAGGCTTAATTGGTGTGCTAGTGTATAGTCTGTCCTGTAAAATATTCCATGTGCATTTGAGAAGAATATGTACTTTGGCAGAATGTTCTATATATACAAATTGGAACAATTAAGTTTGCAAAGTCATCTTAGAAAAAGTGCTACATACCTCATTGCTGAACATCATTGCAGTCACTTTGAGGTACTCTCCTAGGGAAGCTATATACTGATGCTAGCACCTAGTCCACCCTTTAAAGCAATCTTTAAACTCTTTTTCTGGAATGGCCATCAGAGCTGTTGTTGTATGAGGTTTGAGAACTAAGTTTGAGAACTCATTCTAGAAAAATCTGCCTCATTGCTGAAAATCATTATTGTCACCTTTGACATACTCCTCTTGGCTATCTGGTGATAGTAGTGATATTTAGCAATAAGATAGGTAGCACTTTTTCTAGGATGAGTTCTTGAAATTAATTGTCCAACCTCATGTATCTGTAACGTCTGTTTGATTTATTGTGTTAAGTCCTTTGTTTCCTTATTTATCTTCAGTATGGTTGGTCTATCAATTATTGAGAGAGAGGTATTTAAGTCTCCAACTATTATTGAATAACTATCTGTTTCTCCCTTCAATTCTGTCAGATTTTGCCTCACATATTTTTAAAGTCTGTCATTAGTTATGTAAACATTTGTAAGTATTATGTGCTCTTACTGTCTTGAATCTTTTATTAATACACAATGTCCATCCTTATCTTTTGCAACCTTTTTTAATTTAATGTCTACTTTGTTTGATATTAATACAGCCACCCCTGCTCTCTTTAGGTTACTAATTGCATGGAAAGTCTTTTTCTATTCTTTCACTTTCAGTCTATTTATGCCTTTGGATTTAAAGTGAGTCTCTTGTACAAGTCAACAGGTAGCATGTGTTTTTATCCATTCTGCCATTCCCTGTCTTTTGATTGCAAAGTTTATCACTTTTATGTTTAAAGTAATTACTGATAAGGAAGGACTTAAGTTATTTCACTTTTTGTTTTCTGTATGCCTTGTAACTTTTTTTGTCCTTCGTTCACTGACTTACTATCTTCTTTTGTTCTTAGTTGATTTTTTATAGTGAAATGTTTGATTTTATGTATACTCTATACCTGTTTGTGATTGTCAGAGGGAACACATTTAACATTCTAATGTTATGACAGGTCAGGCGTGGTGGCTCGCACCTATGATCCTAGCACTATGGGAGGCTGAGGCAAGTGGATTGCTTGAGCTCATAGGTTTGAGACCAGCCTGAGTAAGAGCGAGACCCATCTCTAAAAACAGCTGGGCATTGTAATGGGTGCCAGTAGTCCTAGCTACTCAGGAGGCTGAGACAAGAGGATTACTTGAGCCAAGAGTTTGAACTTGTTGTAAGTTATGGTGCTGTAGCACCCTACTGAGGGCAACAAAGTGAGACTCTGTTTCAAAAATAAATAGTTATGACACTCAAATTTGAATTTATATGAGCATAACTTCAATAATATACAAGAACTTTGCTCCTTTAAACCTTCATTCTCTGCCACTTTCAGTTGATGTTAACTTCTTTATATAATTTGTATCCCAAAATATAAATATTTTTAAAGTATTAGTTTTTCAAACTATATAGAAAACAAGATTAGTTATAAACCAAATTTATGAGAACACTAGCTTTTAAACCAATAATTATTTTTAAAAGTATTAGTCTCTTAAAATGATGTAGAAAGCATAATGTAGAGTTACAAACTGTTGTTACAATACCAGTATCTTTTATATTTGCCCATGTATTTATCTTTATTTAGATCTATATTTTATAGACCTTCAAGTTACCAGCTAGTGTCCTTTTATTTTGCCTTCCAAGACTCCCTTAAGCATTTCTTGCAGGGCATGTCTGGTGGTAACAATCTGCCACAGCTTTGTTTAGGTAGGAATGTAGCATAATTTCTCCCTCACTTTTGAAGGACAGTTTTGGTGGATATGTGAGTGTTGGTTGACAAATATATTTCTTCTTTAGAACTTTGAAATTGTCAGTCCTCTGCCTTTTGGTCACCAAAGTTTCTGATGAGAAATTTGTTGATATTCTTATTGAGATCCTTTTATGTGACAAGTCACTTATCTCTTGCTGCTTTAAGGATTCTTTGTCTTTGTCCTTCTAAAGTTTGAGTTTTCTGTGTTTAAGTATGAGTCTTTTTCAGTTCATCTTTTAGTTGATACATTTCCTTGGATGTTTATGTCTTTTGTCAATTTGGAAAGTTTTTAGTTATTATTCATCAAATATTCTATCTCTTTTTATGCTTCTTTATGAAACTCCTACAATGTGTAGATAGCTCTCCTTGGTGATGTTCCACAGGTTCCTTAGGCTCTTTTCACTTTTCTTTATTTTTCTATCTTTTTTTCTCAGAATTCATAATTTCCATTATTCCATTTTGAAGTTCTCTGATTCTTGTACCCACTCATACCTGCCTTTGAATCTCTCCTTTGTTGTCATTTCTTTTTTTTTTTTTTGTAGAGACAGAGTCTCACTGTCTCACCCCCTTGGTAGAATGCCGTGGCTTCACACAGCTCACAGCAACCTCCAACTCCTGGCTTAGGTGATTCTCTTGCCTCAGCCTCCCGAGTAGCTGGAACTACAGGTGCCGGCCACAGCACCTGGCTGTTTTTCTGTTTTGCAGTTCAGCCGAGGCCGGATTTGAACCCGCCACCTTCGGTATATGGGGCCGGCGCCCTGCTCGATGAGCCACAGGCGCCACCCCTTTGTTGTCATTTCAACAGTGTTCACAACATCTTCACTAGGAGTAGATTCCATCTCAAGAAACCACTTTCTTTGCTCATCCATAAGATGCAACTCCTCATCTGTTAAAGTTTTATAATGAGATTGTAGCAATTCAATCACATTTTCAGGCTCCACTTCTAATTCTAGTTCTCTTGCTATTTCTATCACATCTCCAGTTACACCCTCCACTGTAATCTTGAACCCTCAAAGTCATCCATGAGCTAGAAATCAGCTCCTTCCAAACTTCTATTAATGTTGACATCTTGACCTCCTGTAATTAATCATGAATATTCTTACTGACAGCTAAAATGGTAAATCCTTTCCAGAACATCTTCAATTTTCTTTTTCTTTATCCATCAGATGATCACTGTGTATATTGGCTATAGTATTACAAAATGCATTTCTTAAATAATAAGACTTAAAAGCTAAAATGAATTCTTGATCCATGGCCTGCAGAATGGATATTGTGTTAGCTGGCATGAAAACAGTATTAATGTTTTATACTTCCATAAGTGCTTTTGGGTAACTGAGTATATTGTCAATGAGCAGTAATATTTTAAGAGAAATCATTTTTCTGAGCAACAGATTTCAGCAGTAGACTTAAAATATCAATAAACCCTGCAGTGTTCATGGAATCTTCACCATGAGTAAATGCCATCTCAAGAAGGCACTTTCTGTGCTCTTCTATAAGAAAACTTGCCCAACATAAGTAACCTTCAATTTTTTAAAAGTGCACTATCTGTATATAACAATAAAGTGAAATACAATAAAACAAGGTATTGACAGGGGTAGCGCCTGTGGCTAAGGACTAGGGCACTGGTCCCATATGCCAGAGGTGGTGGGTTCAAACCCAGCCCTGGCCAAAAACTGCAAAAAACAAACAAACAAAACAAGGTATGTTTGTTCAGTGACAGAACTGGAAAAACTCATGAGAGAGCTTCAGTAGCAGACTTGATCATGCAAAAGAAGAATTAACTAACTCAAAACAAGTGATTTATAATTAGCTAATTAAAAGACCAAAAAAAATGATTTTAAAAAAGTAAAGACAGCATGAAGCTTACAAATATACAAATTATGAGAGTCCCAGAGGATAAGAAATAGAATGCCAGAAAGCTTATTTTTAAAAGTACTGGATGAACCCAGGTAGTGGGTATGTGCCTGTAGTGTCAGCTGATCAGCAGGTGGAGGCAGGAAGATTGCTTGTATCTAGAAATTCAAGTCTACAGTGTTTTATGATTGCACCTGCAAACAGCCAAGGTACTATAGCCTAGCAACACAGTGAGACTCCATCTCAAAAACAAACAAACAAAAACAAAAAACATTACTGCCTGACAACTTCCCAAATCATGGAAGGGTTATAGATATCTAGATTCATGAAGCTGAAAAGACCTCAAGAAAGGACCACCCAGGTAGTGCCTGTGGCTCAGTGAGTAGGGCGCCAGCCCCATAAACAGAGCGTGGAGGGTAGTGGGTTAGAACCCGGCCTTGGCCAATCTGCAACAAAAAATAGCTGGTGTTGTGGTGGGTGCCTGTAGTCCCAGCTACTCGGGAAGCTGAGGTAAGAGAATCACCTAAGCCTAGGAGTTGGAGGTTGCTGTGAGCTGAGACACCATGGCACTCTACTGAAGGCGATAAAGTAAGACTCTTGTCTCTAACAAAAAAAAAAAAAAGGACCACCCAGAGAAAAATAATCCGCACACTTTATAATAAAATTTTAAAATTCAAAGACAATCTTGAAAACAAAAAGAAAAAAAAAAGACATCACTTACAAGGGAACACTTATAAGGCTTGGTCTTTTCAGCAGAAACCTTGCAATCCAGGAAGGTGTTTTAATGACATAAAGTACTGAAAGAGAAAAATACCAAATAAAAATACTTATCTGGAAAAGCTATCCTTCAGAAAGGATAATCGAGATAAAGACATTCAGATAAATAAAAGCAGAAAAAGTTCATATCCATGGGATGTAGCTTATAAGAAATGCTAAAGGAAATTCTTCAAGTTAAAATGAAAGGACACTAAGTAACAATATGAAAACATATTAAAGTGTTATATAAAACTCTGTGATAAAAGTATATAGTCAAATTCAGAATACTGTAATACTTTAAAATGGTAGTGTGTACATCACTTTAATATAAAATTAAAATTAGATTAAAAATAATTATAGCTTTAGTAATTTTAATGAGTACACAATATGAAAAGATGTAAAGTCTAATATAAGAAGCATAAAATGTGGAAGGGCAGAGCAAAAATGTAGAGTTTTTGTATGTGATTGAAATTATCATCTTAAGATAGAATGTTATCACCATAAGACATTTTATGTTAAGCCCTATGCTAACCACAAAGAACAAAACCTCTAGTAGATACACAAAACGTAAATTGAAAGGAATGAACACATCCCACTGCAGAAAATCAACATGTCACACACACAAAAAAAAGCACAAGAAACATATGGTCATGTCAGTTGATATAGAAAAAGACTTTGACAAAATTCAACATTCTTTCATGACAAAATCTCTCAACAAATTAGGTCTAGGAGGAATGTACTTCAACCCAATAAAGTCCGTATGATAAGTCCATAGCTAATATACTCAATGGTAAAAAGCTGAAAGACTTCCTCTCAGATAAGGAATAAGACAAGGGTTCCCACTCTTGCCACTTGTATTCAACATAGTATTGAAAGTTCTAGCCAGAACAATTACACAACAAAAAGTATCCACATTGCAAAGGAAAAACTTACATTATCTCTGTTAGCAGATGGCATGTTATGTTTACAAAAACCCTAAAGACTGAACTAAAAAAGTTTTCAGGATTAATAAGCCAATTCAGTCGTATTACAGGATATAAAATCAACATAAAAAAAGTTTTATTTCTGTGCACTAACAATGAACTATCTGAAAAAGAAATTTGGAAAATAATTCCACTTATAATAGCATCAAAAAAAATGAAATCGTTAAAAATAAATGTAACCAAGGAGGCCAAAGAAACATTGAAAACTTTAAGATATTAATGAAATAAAGTGAAGATACAAATAAATGTAAAGGTAATTCTTTCCATGGAATGGAAAAATTTGTATTGTTAAAATGTTCACATAGTGAAAGCAATCTAAAGATTCATTACAATCCTTGTCAAAATTCCATGGTAGTTTTTTGTTTGTTTTTTTTTTTTTGCAGAAATAGAAAAAAACAATCCCCAAATCATATGGAACCATGAAAGATCTCAAATAGCCATAGTGCTCTTGAGAAAGAACAAAGGTGGAGGAATCACACTCCCTAATCAAACTATAATTTCAAAGCTATTGTAGTCTATAAACAGTATAATAGAAGAAAATATCTGTGCCCCTATTTTTATGGCAGCATTATTCAAAATAGCCAAGATGTGGAAACAACCTAAGGACTCAGTACCTTTCGAAAATGAAAAAATAGGCAGCCTACATCTAGGCAGCTATTCATTAGAGTCACTAGACTATGGATTTGATTTCTAGTATTTGGAAGGAAAAGTATGGGAAACTTTTCCAAAATACAGTGGGAAAGAACCAAAAGATTCAAACAATGAGGAAAAAAAGATAAATCAATACAGAAACAACAAAAAACTTAAAGATTATTTATATTACAAAAGAAATTTAAGCAATAATCAGAGATATAATAGAAAATGTATGCGTTAAAAAAAAAAATCATGCAAAAAAACCTAAAAGCACTCAATATATTCCTAAAGCTCCCTTCCCTTTTTTAAATCAAAAAGAATCCCATTCAACCCCATATTCAGAATCTTTCAGGCACTTGCTTAGAGGATTAAGGCCTCAGGGCTGAGAGTCTCAGCACACACCAAACAAATGTTCACTTGATTCATCTATTTTTAGCACAACTCTACCTTCAACTTCCTAAAAATCCCTTAGAATGGAAATATTCTACTAATATTATACTCTTCCCATAGAATAATCCTCTAGTCTTTTTCCTGAATTGTGGAGGGGCCATTACAAGAAGCAGAAAAGTAGATCTGGGAATTTGAATGTTTTCTCTTATAAATACATCATTAATACGAAAGAGAGTATGCACAGTTTATAGAAAAAAATAAATGGACACCCTGTGCCCACCAAGTGGATAATGGAATACAGCATTACAGATACCACCACTTCAAGAAATACAGCCTCATCATCACTCTCTCCAATGAGTAACTATTCTTCTGAGGTTTTTGTCATTCATTCCTCTACTTTTCTTTGTATTTTTCAGAACTGAAATCCCTATTAAACTTTTCACTTAATGGACATGGTTTATTTCCTCATTATATAAGTGTTCTTTAACATTTGTCAATAAAGTTTTTTTAACCAGTATAATTTTACAATTTTTTCATTGGTTATATTCCTAGGCACTTTATATTATTTGACATTATTGTACATTATTCTTTTTTTTTTTTGCAGTTTTTGGCCGGGGCTGGGTTTGAACCCACCGCCTGCAGCATATGGGGTTGGCGCCCTACTCCTTTGAGTCACAGGTGCTGCCCCATTATTCCTTTTTATAAATTATATTTTCCAACTTGTTATTGATGGAGTAAATATGCAATTGATTTGTATATAGCTAGGAGCCATGTTAATATTAATGCTAATATATGTCTGTATATTCTTTTGGATTTTTTACATAGAGAATCATACCATATGTGAATAATGAGAAGTTTTATTCTTTTGTGTGAATTGTACCTTATTGTCTGGGATGGGGCCTCTAGTACAACATATTTCTTTGGGATCTGAAGTGAAATTGTTTCCCAAGTTTTATTATTAAGATAAAAGTTTGTTGACTGGTGTGGTGGCTTACACCTGTCATCCTAGCACCCTGGGAGGCTGAGGCGGGTGGATAGTTTGAACTCATGAGTTTGAGACCAGCCTGAACAAAAAAAAAAGCAAGACCCCCCGTCTTTACTAAAAATAGAAAAACTAAGGCAAGAGGATCACTTGAGCCTAAGAGTTGCAGGGTAATGTGAGCTGTGATATCATGGCACTCTACCCAGGGTGACAGCTTGAGACTTTGTCTCCAAAAAAAAAAAAAAGATAAAAGTTTGTGCAAATGATTTTATAGATAAATTGTACTAAGCAGGATAAATATGGTAACAACCAACCTGAAAAATTTTAATGACTAAAATAATAAACGTTCAATTCTTTTTTTTTTTCACTGTTATAAAACAAGATATTTCATGCAAAGTATTAACTCTGCGCCCTCAAAGCCCAACCTCCCAACAAACAAAAAACTATCTGGGAATACTGCTATGCTAACATATTAACCACAGTATAATCATTCATAGGAAAACAGTAATTGAGCAATGAATTAAATTAAATAACAAAGTTCAAACTATCATAAACTCATAGACCACAATGATTTTACAAAACAAGCAATTCCAGAAATCTTATAAATAATAAAAAAAGAAGAAATATTTCAATATCATTCTACTTGGTCTGGATACACCTGATATTGAAATTGGAGAAAATATATTGTTATAAAGGGAAATTACAAACATGTTTCACTTATAGATGAGGAGGCAATATCCTAAACAACATATTGACAAGTTGAATTAAAAAAATTAATGTTTAAGTAATGTAATTTGGTCAAAATTGAATCCAATTTATATGAAAGTTAGTCACTATTTTTCTTTTTTTTGGTTTTCTTTCCCTCACCTCCTCCCTCCTTCTCTGTCTGCTCTCTCCTTCCCCTATGCCCCACTGTGTCATTGATTGTCATTAATTGTCCTCAAATCAAAGTTGAATACATGCTTCTCCATTCCTGTGATGTTTCACTGAGAATAATAAGTTCCACCTCCATCCAAGTTACTACAAACGCTGCAAAGTCTCCATTATTTTTGATGGCTGAGTAATATTCCATGGTATACATATACCATAGCTTACCAATCCACTCCTGGGTTGAAGGACATTTAGGCTGTTTCCACACTGTAGCAATTATAAATTGGGCAGCAATAAACAGCCTAGTACAAATGTCCTTATAATAAAAAGTTTTTTTCTTCTGGATAGACGCCCAGCAATGGGATTGCAGGACCAAACGGGAGGTCTAGGTTGAGTTCTTTGAGCTTTCTCCATACTTCCTTCCAAAAAGGTTGTATTAGTTTGCAGTCCCACCAGCAGTGTAAAAGTGTTCCTTTCTCCCCACATCCGTTCCAGCGTCTGCAATCATGAGATTTTGTGATATAGGCCATTCTCACTGGAGTAAAAGTATGCAAAAGTTCAGTATGTAAAAGACTAAAACTGGATGTGCACCTTTCTCCCCTCACAAAGATTGATTCGAGATGGATAAAGGATTTAAATTTGAGGCATGAGATGATAAAAATCCTCAAAGAAAGAATTGGAAAAACACTGGAAGATATTGACCTGGGTAAAGACTTTATGAGGAAGACTGCCATGGCAATAGCAACAACTGCAACAATAAACAAATGGGACTTAATTAAACTGAAAATCTACTGTACAGCCAAGGAGACAACAACCAAAGCAAATAGACAACCTACCCAATAGGAAAGGATATTTGCACATTTTGAATCTGACAAAAGTTTAATATCCAGGATCTATACAGAACTTCCATTAATCTACAAGAAAAAAACCAA
>CAUYRH010054205.1:0-20816 GCA_963574655.1 Perodicticus potto
TGAACTGCAGAATTGTGACTCTCTGAAAGATGCATTCAAGTCAAGCAGCCTTCCTAATTTCTATGCATCTCTCCCCTCTGAGACATATCCTAATCTCAGGAACCATGCACTCAAAATGGCAACCATCTTTGGCAGCACTTACATCCTTGAACAGACATTTTCCAGAACGAAACATCTGAAATCTCCAACCAAATCTAGACTAACTGATGCACACTTGCATCACTTATTAAGACTAGCAGTGACAAATATGGAACTGAACATTGACCATCTCATTAGCCAAAAGCGGGCCCATAGTTTCCATTGAAATACTGGTAAGTTTGTTGATTTAACTTTATTTGTTCTTCATTTTAAATATTATATTTGTTCCCATTTTGTTTTTTTAATTCAAAATAAGATATGTGCAGTGTACATAGGAATTTGTTCATAGTTGTTTTTTTCTTTTAAACTATAGCCCGGCCCGCCAACGGTCTGAGGGACAGTGAACTGGCCCCCTGTTTAAAAAGTTTGAGGACCCCTGAGCTAATATATGAGGAGTTTAATAAAGGTAAAAATAGGTAAGACTGGTTCAGAATTTTTGTGACCCCCTTGTAATTATATCAACAAATTAATTGTTTCACAGCATGACATAACTTGATTGGAGCTGGGATTTGATAGGAGGCATCCAGGGAAAGTTGGGTGCTACACAAAGCAGGGTCTCACACAAGCCCTTGAAATAGTGTCCCAAGATGAACTGAGATTGCTGAGCTACAAAGGACTCAGGGGTCAGAGGGATGTTTGTGTTTATTTGTCTATTTTTGTGTAACCCTTGAACTGTTGCCCCCAGGCATCAAGGAGTTTTTCTACCAGTTGTTTCAACTGCCCAGTCTTATTTCTTCTCTTCTTCTGGGTAATAGATTTACCCTCTGGTCACAGAGATGGAACCATAAACTAAGGCAGAACAGTATCCCTCTGAACAGAATGGTTAGCACAGGATATGTAATCAAAATAGGCCAAATTGGATTGTTCCCAGGGACTGTTTTAAATTGCAGTTGTCAGGGAAGTGCTTATTTCTCCCTAATTGGGTAGCTAAAAGGAAGCAAGCCAAAAGTAGCAGCAAGTCATGGTCCTCCTGTTTAGAGGAGCTGAAGATTATAAAAAGCCACACTGCAGAGAATCATAGTCATAACTGGGGCCCTAGTTCCCAGTGTTCCATAGCCCAGCTTCCCTTTGCTCTTTCTATCATTTGATTACATGAGCCCATGCAGTTCTCTTTTCTTTAGGCAAATTTACTTTTCATCACTTGCAACCTTAGACTCCTGACTAAAACAGTCACCTTAAATATAAGGGTGTCTCCCCCTTGTGCTGCATTGCATAGAATTAAGCTTCCTCTAGCACAATGGTTCTCAACGGTTGTGACCCACAGGAACTGTATTAAAGGGCTGTGGCATTAGGAAGGTTGAGAACCACTGCTCTAACACATCAGCTCAGAATGGTATATAACAAGTATAATATCTTGGCATTATTCTTCTGCTTCATATTCCTTCTGGCTGCCTTGGAGGTGATGTTTGGGGTAAAGGTTGAGCTTGTATTGGTAGGCCCTGGATTTTAAGAATGCACTGAGAAAAAGGACCTCTCCTTTGTCTACAAAACACTGTGAATGCCTTTCCCAGATCCTTCAAATATTATTGTTTTGATGTGCTCCAGCCTCTTCTCACTTTCAAATTTACATCCCTTGCCTGTTTCCTTATGAACTGCAGAAAACCACTCACCTCACATAACCCAACATCCTGGCAGTACAAGGTAGTTAATACACTCAGGAGTAAGCCTCAACCAATGATGACCAGGAGCTGTACAAAATATCACAGCTCCCTCATCAGCATAACTTAGAAAAATAGGTCTTGGCTTTTCTTAGTGTTTGCCCTTAATAGCACATTTCAGCTACTGCCTCTGGTAGATGACTTGATAATACATTCTTATTTTCTGCCTTCCCTTCCATATGTCCTTTCCCAATTCTCCAATAATGTTTCTTTCTTTCCTACATCTCCCAGGTAAGTGTCTTTCACTTAGATCTTATTATTATTTTTGAGACAGAGTCTCACTGTGTTGCACTTAGATCTTATTATTATTTCTGAGACAGAGTCTCACTCTGTTGTTCTGGGTAGAGTGCAGTGGCATCATCATAGCTCACAGCAACCTCAAACTCTTGGGCTAAAGAGATCCTATTGCCTCAGCCCCCCGAGTAGTTGGGAATACAGGTATACACCACCAGGCACAGCTAGTTTTTCTGTCTTTAGTAGAGATGGGGTCTCAATCTTGCTCAGGCTGGTTTCAAACTCCTGAGCTCCAGCATTCCACCCACCTTGACCTCCCAGAGTTCTAAGATTACAGGCATGAGCCACTGCACCCCGCCAGATCTTGGTCTTAGAATTTTCTTCTAGGAGAATCCAACCTAAGATGGAACTTGAAAAACCAATGATAAAGTATTTCTTATACAAGGTTTGTGTTTTGAACTTCTCAGGAGAGGTATCTGGAACTTACTACTCTAAAATCAAGAAGGTTTTAGAGGATAAGGGATAGAAAAAAGTTTTGTATCAAAAGTAAGACCTTTGCTTTTACAGTCAAATGATTTTTGACAATGGTGTCAAGACAAGCCAATGGAGAAAGAAGGATCAACAAACAATATTGGGTCAAATAGACGTCCAGAAAGAAAGAAAGAAAGAGAGAAGGAAAAGGGAAAAGAAAAAGAAGAAAACTGGAATTCTAAGTCATACTATATAAAAAAATTAATTCAAAATAAACCATAGACCTAAATGAAGAGCTATAAAACTCATAGAAGAAAACATAGATATTAATATTTTTTAATCTTGGATTAGGGAATTATTTCTCAGATATAATACTAAAATTACAAGCAACAAAACAAAGTAGACAAATTTGACTTCATCCAAACAACAACAAAAAAGCCTCTGTGTTTCATGACATAATTAAGAAAATGATAAGACAATCCAGATGATATGTATTTCTAGGTAGAAAATGCAAAAGAGTAAAACAAAATAACCTACTCCTGGAACTAATAAACAATCACAGTAAGGTTGCAGTTCATGAGATTAATTTATGAAAGGCAAACACTTTCCTATATTTCAGAAATAAACAAGTGGAATTTGAATTTAAAACATATTGCCATTTACGTTAGTATCCCCCCAAAGGGGATACTATATTTATACTTGGGTATAAATATAATGCAAATGTACAAGGTCTATATGAGGAAAAAAACTCAAAACTGATGAATGAAATCAAAGAAATAAATAAATGGAGAAATATTCCAGGTTCATGGATAAGAAAATTCAGTGTCATTAAGACATCTGCTCTTCCCAATAAAAATCCCAGCCTGGAGGACTGTCATTATCTGACTCCAAGAGTTACTATGAAGCTGCAGTAATCAACACAGGGTGGTATTGGGGAAATATAAACTAATCAATGGAACAAAATAGAGGGTTCAGAGATGAGCCCATGTAAACATAGTTTGCTGATCTCTAACAAGGGAGCAAAGGCAATACAATGAAATATAGGTAGTATTTTCAACAAACGCTCCATGACAACTAGACATCCATATGCAAAAAATAAAAAAAATGAATTTCGACACAGACCTACAGAGACACTATCTGACAGTGGGTGACAGAAGTAAATGTAAAATGAGAAAGCTAAAAATCTCCTAGAAGATAACATAAAAGAGACGTTGGTTTCCCAATGACTTTCCAGATACAGCACTAAAGGCACAATCTATGAAAATGATAATTGTTAAGCTGCAGTATATTAAAATTTCAAGCCACTCTGTATGAAAGACACTATTAAGGGAACGAGAAGATAAGCCACAGGTGAGGAGAAAATGCTTGCAAAATACATATTTGAAAAAGGTCAATCATTCAAAATATACAAAAAATTATTTAAACTCAACAATAAAAAAACCAAACCAATCTGATTCAAAAATGGGCCAAAGACCTTAACAGATACTTCACCAAAGAAGATACACAGGTGGGTGGCAGATAAAGATATGAAAAGATGCCCCATAGCACATGTCACCAGAGAATGCCAACTAAAAACGAGATGCCACTCCATAGATATTCAGATGGCCCAATCCAGAACACTGGCACTAAAGCACGGATGTAAAACAAGAACTGTTATTCATTGCTAGTGGGAATGCAAAACGCTACAACCACTTAGGAAGAGAGTTTGGCAGTTTTTTACAAAATAAAATATTCTTTTCATCATACAATTTGGAAATTGCACTCGTTGAAATTTGTCCAAAGAATCTGAAAACATGTCCACCCAAAAGCCTGCACATAAATGTTTATAGTAGTTTTATTCATTATTACCCAATCTTGGAAGCAACCAACATATCCTTCAATAGCTGAATGGATGAGTAAACTGCATATCTAATGGGAAATATTATTCAGATATAAACATAAATCAGCTATCAAGCCAGAAAAGACATGTAGAAAACTTAGCATATTATTGACTAAGTAAAAAAGGCCAATCGGAAAAGGCTACATACTCTGTGATCCAACTATGACATTCTGAAAAGGCAAAACTATGGAGGGAGCAAAAATTCTGTGTTGCAAGAGGTCAGCAAGAAGGGAGGGAGGAAAAGGAAGAGTACAGAGGATTCTTAGGGCAATGCAATTACTTCCTATGAAACTACAATGAGTTATTTATATATTTATGAGAACTCACGGAAATACACGCCACCATAATCCTCGGACATTGGGGGAGTGGAGGTTCCTTAGTTGTTAAAAAAAATATCACTCTGGTGTAAGATATTGAAAATGGGAGAAGCTGTCCATGTGACAGAAGGTATATTCTACTGTGAACCTAAAACTGCTTAAAAAGTAAAGTCTATTTTTATAAAAGCTATCTATGTAATGGGAGAAAATATCTGCAAATCACATAACTGATATGGAACTTATATTTTAGGTATACAAAGAAGTCTTAAAACTAAAAAAAAAAAAGACAAATAACTGAGTCTTTAAATATGCAAAGGATTTGTATAGAGATTTCTCCAAAGAAAATATACAAACAGACAATAAACACATAAAAAGATGCTCAACCTCATTCATCCTCAGGGAAATGCCAATCAAAACTGCGCAATAACTCTTCACAGCCACAAGGATGATGGTAACCAAAGAGACAGGTGATAACAAACACTGGTGAGGGCATAAAAAATTGGAATTTTCCTATATAGTAGAACTTCTGTAAACTGATCACCCAAAGGATCAGTAATAAACTGTCAGCATACAAAGGTCAACATAAGGAACTAGGGTTACTAGTACATGTGGTGCATGTCCAGTCTATGAAAATCAGGTCAGCTTAAGGAGGTGGTCAGTGTAGGGAAGTGGTCAACTCTGGAGGGTCTATGGTATTGTTAAAGGGAATATAAAATTGCATCACTGCTCTCAAAAATGGTTTAGCAATTTTTTTAAAAGTTAAACATAGAGTTACATATGACCCAGCAATCTACTTCTAGGTATATACCCAAGGGAATTATAAACATTTGTCAATGCATAAATGTGTATGCAAATGGCTATAGTGGCATTAGCCATGAAAGTCAAAAAGTAGAAATAATCCAACTGTACAACAACCAATTAATGGCTAAACAAAATGTAGTATATGAAATCTTATTTGGTCTTATAAAAGGAAAGAAATATTGACATATTACAAGATGGACAGAGCTTGAAAGCATGCTACATGAAAGAAGCTCGGTACAAGAGGCGCATATTGTATGATTCCATTAATAATGTCTAAAATTGAGTCAATTAGTCCCTGGGGATTCCAGGGACTGGGGAGGAAAGCAAGCAGGGAAAAACTGCTAATGGGTTCTGAGTTTCTTTTGGGGATGATGAAAATGTTAGATAGTAGTGATGGTGCAAAACTCTGTTAATATACCAAAAACTACTGAATTGGACATTTTTCAAATGGTAAATTTTATGGTATATGAATTCCATGTCAATAAAGCTGCTATTAAAAAGAAAATAGCATCAGGAACAGAAAGAGTTTGGGTTTTACAAGTCCCAAAAGCAAAAGTCAGGAAGAGAGAATGATTTCTGTTTCTTGATTTAAAGTTCTTTTTGCTTATTTATTTTTAAAAATGCCAAATCAAAGAAGGAAAAAAAGAAACTTGTTCAGCTAGAGCTCTGAGAATTCTGGAACAAACTGTTTAGATAATGATTAGCTGTTGATTCGGTTTCTTCAGCAGAGAAGCTACATGAATGAATTTCCAGGAGAAAAAAAGAGGTAATCAGCTTGTACATCTAGAATCGAGTCTAGGCACACCTGGGTTCAAATGCCTTGACTGTCATGTTGTAGTAATAGGCAAGTTAGTTGCCTTCTCCAAAATGCAATTTGCTAATTTATTCAGTGATAATAATTATATACACTTGCAGATTTGTTTTGCCACAAATGTTGGATGAAGAACTATACACGCAAGACATATTTCTGGCACTGGTGCCACAGTGGAGTTGAAGATACATAAACTCTCCCAAAGGAAGGAAGACAGACAACAAGTAAACTAAATAAATAAACTAGACAATTATAGTCCATGAAAAATGGCACGAATGAAAATAACAAGGATATATGGTCATGAGTGATGGTGAGTTGAGGGATGACTTTAAACTAGGTAGGCCAGAAAATCCTCTCTGAAAAGATGATATTTGAGCAAAGAACAGAAAAATAAGGGACGAGCTACCCAAAGATATTCAGAAAACTTTCTAGGCTAAGAGAACTGCAAGTCACGAGGCCATGAAGGTGAAGAGGGAAAGAGATGGGAAAAGAAGGAAAGAGATATGTTCCAGAAATTTCAACCTGGCCAGAGCATGGTAAGGGGAAGTAGGGAATAATGTTGGATGTAGGCATGGGCCATATGGGTTCAGGGCTAAAACCCATTATGCGGAAGAAAAGGGATCATCTATGGAGAATTCTCAGCCTCCCTGTTTAGTAAGTAGTAAGCATTGTTAGCAAGGCACAATAAAAGCATGTTTTAAACTCGATTTCTTCTAAGAGATGCGACAGGAAATGCCGTAGGGCTGTGACATCCTTCCCTAAGTTGACAAGCAAGAGTGACCTGATTGCTTTTATTTGCAGGCCAGTGACCCATTTCCTCCCTCTCTACCCAATGTGTGTGCCCCTCAGACAGGGACTTCATCAAATGAGGACAGGCCTCTTAGGAAAGGAACACACAGGAAATGCTCCGGCTTCCCTGCTAGCGGCTCCATTAATGGATGCACCTTGTGCCACACTGTGCAAAATGAGGGCTTTCTCCTTTTCAATTAAAATTGATCAGCATGACTAACATTAGAGGGCCCCGCTGCTTGAAATCTACTGAGGATTAGCATTTGAGCCCTGTGAGAGGCTGAAGCACAACCCTGGAGGCTCTCACACAGGGTTGCTCTAGCTGCAACAGGAAAATCCCAGCCTGAGGAGACAGGTGTGGGGAGCTCTGAGAGCAGGCCAGTTCACGCCTGCATCTTCCCATGCTTCTGCTGTGACGGGAGGCTGCTCTCACCTGGAGGACCAGTTATCCTCTGCAAAGCTCTACCAATCCCAAAGCAAGGGTCTTCCTTTTGTGCTTACAATGATGGCTCTGACGTTAAGGGAGGGGGCAGGGAAATATGTTAATAAGCATCAAAACAAATGCTTTCTTTTATTTTCTTATGTTCAGCGTTTTAGAGGAAAGTTTGCCTTTTGCGCTATGAGCCACACCTCTCCAGGGGAAAGATTCATTCACTCATTTCTTGCTTTTGCTAAGGTCCCAAGTCAGGAGTGAGAGCAACCAAGCCTGGCTTTGTTAATTGCTTTGGATTGAATTTTTCAGGATCTGCAAGACCACAGAAACAAATCTGCATATTATGGTGTGTTGGGGAAGCTAGGAGCAGGATCAGGGGAAGAGGCAATGAGAAAGGGGATATATTGGTGTGATCTGTGCAAAGAAATGCATAGTGTGAGGCTTGGAAAATCCTAATTCCTTTAAAAATAAATCTAGATCATTAATTAGTCTCTGCTGTATACTGAATCTAGAACTGAAGCACCAACCAATAATGGGCATCCTATGAGGTCGTAACTTAATCATCGTAACGTATGAACACTCCAAAACCTATACATGACCATTGTTTCTGAGAAATACTTCCTGTTACAGTATTTGGTTTTATGCAATAACTGTGTTTCCTTATAGCCTATCAGCATTAATTTCACAGATTGAATTTTCTAATATGACTTAAAAGAGCAATGGTGATAGTCATATTTTATTCTGTTATTAACTGGATATAGGAAAACTGCTGCTATAGGAGAATTTTTTTTAATTACTCAGGGATGAAAGTGTTTGGTGAAAGAGTTATTTTCAAGTGATAGCCTTAGGTAAAAGAAGACAGATCGCCTTCCTAAGTGTTTTCCAACACAGTTTCAGCTTCTTATTCTATGGAAGCAAAAGTAAGGCCCAAGTTCAAACTCTGTCATCACAGTGCCTAATAGGTCTTGGTCTCCCATAACTGAACGTGGCTACAGTGTGGCCCTTGAACACACGAAGGTAAGTCAGGTTTTGGGCTCAAATCATTAGAAACATCTCCGGTGGTCATATGCCAGACCCTCAAAGTGACCTTTCTTGTGACTCACACTTGAAACAACTTATGAAAAGCATTCCATGTGTCAAACGTCATTTCATTCCATTTCCTCCTGGTTGAAAATTGACACTGAAGATGTTCTGTCTTTCACAACACTTTCCTTTGGGAGCCAAAGGCCTCATGATGTATATTCCTTCCTGAAGGTTTTATGGCAGGGCTTCACAAAGCAAACATTTTTTCCCCTTATTTTATATCACCCTGACAAACAGAAATGCTGAGCCATTTAATTACAGAACCTGCCTGACACATCCAGGGAGTCAAATATTCTGGCAGTGTCTAGCTGAAGGGAAAAAATGCACTGAATTCCCAGAGTTACTTGTCAAGACAGTGACACAAAGGAAACCAGTAAATAATCTGGTGGGCCAAACAGTGGGTGCGATGGTGTGCTGGAGAAATCCCCGCGGCTCTCTATCAGCAGCATTCACCCCAGAGCCTCACATCCCAGGACGAAGATGTGTTGTGTCAGCTTCAGGCTGAGCAGCCAGAAGATGATGGGCGTAGGTCAGAAGAGCAAAAGTCAAGCTGCAGGCCCACGTGTCATGAGCTGGTCTGTGCTTTACAGAAACGTCCAGATCTACACCTTGCACTCCTAATTCACAAAGTAATTCGCAAAGCACAGACAAATAGACACAACTGAATATGCCCCCTCAAAGCTCCAAGGTGTGACAGGCACTCCCCATGTCCACGCATGCGCACACTAGGATATTATATCCTGTCATGTTTCAAAGCCCCAACACATAATCAAAATGTGCCAGATTACCGTTATTCAGTGCCTTCCCTCCCTTCAGAACAGTGAATCCATGCGGTAATTTCTAGTCTGTTTTACAGTAACTGTAAACAAAATTATGCAAGTCCCCCTGTTGAATGGGCTTTTTGTTGGTGGTGTTTGCCTGCTTGTCAGTATTCTCTCTTCTTCTTTTTTCTGTCAATCATACAGTATAAAGAGGGGTGTAAGGAGAGCACCCGCTGAGACACAGGCCTATTCCAAGCCCTGGGATTGAGCACTGTTTACCGCAGCTCAATTTTCAATCGTGAGATTGTGGAAACAGCCTAAATGCTCCCCAACCCGGGAGGGAGTTAACAAGCTGTGGGATATGGATACCATGGGATGCTATTCAGCCACTAAGACACACAAAGGTCACTGTCTTCAAGGGGATTACGTTCAAGTTGAGGGTTGTTATCTTTTTACACGTGTATTTGTGGATTAAATAAATAAAAGACATGAAATATGTGTGTGAAAAGGTGAGAACTCAAAACCACATTTGAGAAAGTTGGGAGATGCAAGATCAATGCATATCACATTTTTGGAATGTGATCCAAAACAAAGCCAAAACTTCAATCAAGAAAATTATGTGTGTATTCAGCATGACATCAAAGCAATAAAGTCCTTAGGAAATTTTCCAACAAAAAAGATTAAAATCTTTGCATTGAAAACTACAAAATATTACTGAGAGAAATTTAAAAAATGGATAAAATAACCATATTAGAAAATTGGAAGACCAAATGTATTCAATAATTCTCCTCTAACTTGGTTTTATAATTCATTTCAATTTCTTTTAAAATTCCACCAGATTTTCTTGTAGAAATTAACAAGTTGGTCCTAAAATCTATATGTAAATAGGAAAAACCTAGAAAAGCCAAAAGAGTTTTGAAAAATAACAAAATTGGAGGACAAACAATCTGATTTTGGGCAGCATTAGCGTAAGAATACATATACATCAATGAAACAGAACCCAGAATCAGTCTGTACATTTATGGGTAATTTAATTTTGACAGAGGGGCCAAGGAAATTAAGTGGAAAAGAACTACTAGAACAACTGGATATCCACATTAAACCCTTATCTCACACAACACACAAAACTAAACTCAAAATAAATCATAGACCTACTTGGAAGAACCAAAACTATAAATATTCAAAACAAATTATTAGAAAAAATCTCTGTGAGTTTGTATTGGGAAAGTATTTCTTAGTTATAATACCAATAGTATAATCCATAACAGAAGATATTGACCTATCAGACATTATCAAAATTTTTTAGAGGCATACATGCTACAAAAGACACCAGTAAGAAAAAGGAAGAGACAAACCACAGGATTGGAGAAAAAAATTTCAAATTGTATACATAATAAATGTGTGTCTTGTATAAATGCATAAAGAACTCTTAAAACTCAAAAATACAAAAAATTCTTAGAGGGGAAAAATTTATATAACAATGAACAATAAAGAGTCCAGTACAAATGTCCTTTTGCACTAGACTGTTTACCGCAACTCAATTTTCAATTGTGAAATTGTGGAAACAGCCTAAATGCCCCCCAACCCAGGAGTGGATTAACAAGCTGTGGGATATGGGTACCATGGGATACTATTCAGCCACTAAAATAGATGGAGACTTCACATCTTTTGTATTAACCTGAATGGAGGTGGAACACATTCTTCTTAGTAAAGCATCACAAGAATGGAGAAGCAAGAATCCAGTGTACTCAATTCTAATGTGAAGACAGCAGATGAGCTAATACAAGGGATGGGGCAGGGGAATGAGGGATCAGGGAGTAGGGAGGAGGGAAAGAGGTGGAGGGGTCACAGTGTATGGCACACCTCTTGGGGGCAGGACACAATTACAAGAGGGACTTTACCTAATAACTGTAATTAGTGTAAACTAACTAATTATATCCTCAATGAATCCCAAACAATAAAAAAAAAAAATGGACAGGGCGGCACCTGTGGTCCAAAGGAGTAGGGCACCAGCCCCATATACCGATATATACTGGAGGTGGCGGGTTCAAACCTGGTCCCAGCCAAAAACTGCAAAAAACAAAAAAAAAAAAAAAAGGACAATAAGCACATAAAAAATTGCTCAAAGGGAAATGAAAGTTAAACAAGAATGGTACAACACTATACTTTACAACACTAAAAAGGCCATAAAAAAGAGACGATCCAAAGTGTTGCTGAGCATGGGGAGAGACTAGAAAACTTAAAGTTTATTGGTGGAAATGCAAATTGGTATGGCTACTTTAGAAAACACTTTGGAATTTTCTGAAATTATTGAACATACACTTACCATGTGACTCAGCAAATTCTTTCCTTGGTATTTGCACCAAAGAAAGGAAAACATGTTCACACAAAGATTTGCTCAACAATGCCTATAGAAGTATTCTTATAATAATTCAAAAATGGAACAATCCAAACATTTGTGAACTAGTGAATGGATCAACCAAAGTAATAGATACAAGCAGTGGATTACTCCTCAGCAAACTATCAAATGACTAATACATGTAAAACATGAATGTATCCATGTACTAAATGAAAGAACCCATAACCAACAAAAATCTACATAGTGTATGAGTCTACTTACATGAACTTTCTAGAAAATGCCAGTGTATAGAGGCAGAAAGCTGATTAGTCCCAGTACCCTGGGAGGCCAAAGCAGGTGGATTGCTCACAATTTCGAGACCAGCCTGAGTAAGGTGAGACCTCCATCTCTAAAAATAGCTGGGTGTTGAGCCAGGCACCTGTAATCCCAGCTACTCAGGAGGCTGAGGCAAGAGAATCACTTGAGCCCAAGAGTCTGAGGTTGCTGTGACCTGTGACACCAGAGCATTCTACCAGGGATGACAAAGTGAGACTCTGTGTCAAAAAAAAAAAAAAAAAAAAAAAAAATGGAAAGAAAGAAAGAAGGAAAGCAAGCTGATTAGTGATGGTCTGGGTCTCAAAAAAAAAAAAGAAAGAAAGCTATTAGCGATGGTCTGGGGCTGGATACGGGAGTGGGGATTAAGAGATGTGTGTGGGAACTTTTCAGGGTGACAAATGTTATAAAACAGGATTATGGCAATAATTACACAACTGTAAAAATTTACTAAAAATTGTGTAGTTACAATGAATAAATAAATAAATTGTGTAAATATATCAATTGCATTTTTTTTTTTTGAGAGAGAGAGAGAGAGAAAGTCTCACTCTGTTTGTCGCCCTGAGTAGAGTGCTGTGGCATCATCATAACTTACAGGACTCAAACTCTTGGGCTCAAGTGCATCTTCCTATTTCAGCCTTACCAGTAGATGGGACTATGGGCATGTCCTCCCTCACCAAGCCTAGCTAGTTTTTTCTATTTTTTGTAGAAACAGAGTCTCACTCTTGCTTAGGCTGGTCTGGAACTCCTGAGCTCAGGCAATCCAGCCGCCTCTGCCTCCCAGAGTACTAGGATGTAAGCCATTACTAGGTGTAAGCCATTGTACCTGGCCACTCAATTATATTCCTATAAAGCTGTTTTAAAGATCACAGTGGTCTCATTGCCTGTAGTAGTCATTATAACCTAAATGTTAAGTATTAATTCAATTATTCTCACCAATTGCAGTTTCATTTTCCAAGATTAAATCCAAATTAAACATTTTATCCCTATTCACTATGATGTTGATGTCCCTATTTTATATGGTTTCACCCTAAGTGTCCTTTTTTCAGCACCAATTATCCTTGGATAATGAAAAGTTTTATGTGGATATGACTTCATAATGTGCTGTATCAGCTAGATGCCGTTTACAAAACACATGACGTGAAACCAACTTACAGTATTGTAGAATTACATGAGGTTTTCATTTGTTTTCTGTAACAATAAATCTGGATGTAAGTGACTACTGGTAGGTTCAGCTGCTCAGTATCAAACGAGAAGCTCACCTGGGCTTAAGGCGGCAGGTGAGAGGGGAGGGGGAAGTGCAAAAAGGGAAGAAAGGTTTCCCAGGAAACCCCACTAAGTTTCTGGTTCATTTCCCTTAGTCAGATGAGTAACTTGACCACAACTGGCTGAGGAAGGAGCAGTTTCCCAGACTATAATAAAAGTGGATACACAAAGAGTCAGAACACATGTGTCGGCCTCATCAATAAAACAGTGACTGTCCTTTGTCACTTGGGAATGTCCAAATAGGAGCTAACTGGATGAGGACCAGCTCCCACAGCATAGGATGCTATTGGTAATCCGTGAAAGATTTGAAATGGGAACAAAATACGTTGAACTTCACTTTTTTAAAATATCAGATTAATATGAGGGTACAGAAGATTGAGTTTGTTAAGACAAAGTTGTAGCTGAGACCTTCGCCCAGGGGGTGTGCTACATCTCTACACATTATGGCCATTAGGTGAGAGTGTAGCAATCCTGTATCCTCTCTGCCTGCAGAAGTACAATTATATGAAGAAATCAATCCCATAATGTTATCTAACACTTTAATTTCTAAGGAAAGTATGGTCCAGAAAGATTACCTAATTTGCCCAAAGCTGCTCAGCAAGAAACTAACAGAGCATGAAGCCGCACCCAGGAGTCTGAAATCCTGATCTCTGCTCTGACCTCACACTACAACAGCTCTGGTTCCTTGTGTTTCTTATGATTGTTTTTTATTTGGGCCTTACTACTAGACTGAAAAAAAAAGAAAAATTTCTTTTCCTATTTTTCCCAACTCTCTTAATTGTCCCTAGAGACTTTTTGATGTCAAAATATTAAGGGTATGCAAATGTTTGGGTTACATGGGTTACATTTGTAATGCTTAAGTGCCAGCTAAGGGTGGGCCCATCAAGAGTCCATAGTACACACAGGTGGGTTTCTGCCCTTTTCCTCCTATCCCTATCCCTTGGTTGATTTCCACTGAATTTTGCCCCAAGTGCTAAACAATTCCAGAGTGCACTAATAAAATGTGTGGTGAAATGCTACTCAGCCATTAAAAAGATAAGTTAATAACTTTTGCAACAATCGGGACTGAACTGGAGACCATTCTCCTAAGTGAAGTGTCTCAAGAATGGAAAAACAAATACCACATATATCAATAGATTTGCACACATAGATTCTTGAGAAATATTTAGCTGAGCCATCGTATGATACAGGTAAAAAGAACCCTCAACCATTCAATGAAATGTATGGGGAAAACAGCTGTCATTATAATGTTTAACTTTTATAGGAGTTTTCTATGAACTGCTGCTGATTTTTATTAAGAAAATTTAACTCTTGAGATATCTATTCCAAAGATCTTGCTCAAAAGCATTTCTGGAGTGGGTTTATTTAGAAGTTGCATTCTTTACTTAAGTTTTCAAAGGGATTATTGAGATTCTGAGAAGCCTTTGTTAATTGCAGTTGTATTTTGCTTTAGGAGTTTTGAGAACATTTTCTCTATCTGATCCAACTTTTTTTTCCTGACTTAGTGAAGCCTGAAGTTCAGAGCAAAAAAAGCCACTCTGTGCGATGAATACGACAGAATCAACCATGCAATTTAAAACACATAAAATTAAATACCTTTCTCTTTTCAGTACCTTTGGTCTTGAAATAGCCATGCCACTTACCCCCTGAATTGAAGACTGTTTCAATCACACGATGGAATTTGGAATTTGGGATGAAAGAATGAGCGATGAAGATAAGGCCTGTAAGCCTGGTTATAGGGAGTGTTTATATCTGAGAGAATGTGGTAATGATGCTGATATTTGCAAACTAGGCTTTTAATAGTAAGCAAGTCCATCACATCAATTTAATGAGAGAGAGAGGAATCAAGCGGGTGAGGCAGAGCTAAAGAATAAACACTTCCACATCAATCTGGCTTATTTGGAACACTGCAAGTCAAATGGTGCCCTTCACCTTTGTCTCAGACTTTCACATTACCTCTCAATGAAGTACTTCTTAACAACAGTAATAATTGCGTATAAATTTCATGAAATAATTACTCAAACCTCATAAGAGATGGGAACAATTTAATTGGTTTAAGTTCTGAAACACTTGAGAGGCACCGACATCCCACATCAATTTCTACTCCACCAAGCAATGGGCTTTATTTCTGCAAAGCATCAGCAAGCTGTAATGACATAATAGGATATTATCAACATTAGACATGTCATTGCCACACTAAAGACAAGTATATGTGGAAAGAAAATCAAGCTTACGGAAAAGGAAGGCAAATTAGTACCTCAGGATAGCAGTCCCTATTTCTTCTTAAATACTGCCCAAGTCACCAAAATCATCTGTTGCACTAAGAAAACTGTGTATTTGACAGAAACCACTAGCTGAGCACAGTCTCGAAGTAGCACTAGACTCAAATGAAAAGATGTATTGTAACAGAGATGAGGCAAAATATTTGTGTAGGCCAAGACTAGGGCTGCTTTAATTTGAGGGTATGTAACTATCTCTTGAACTTTTTGTTTTCCATGTGAAAACCTACGTGACTCACTGACAGAATCTTTTAATCATAGCTAATAGTCATCAATTTAGTGATGAGATATGGAGCCCTGGCAGGTGCACCTTAGTTTTCAGGATATACTAAAGGCCACTACATTGTTTTTTTCCGTGGCTCAGAGAATTATTCTAGGACTCATCTCCTATCTCCCAGTGAACACTCTGGTCAGCACCACGTAGGAGTCTTATTAGGTGACAGTGTACACTGCAGGTCTTTTATCTTGAGCCACGCTTCCTCCTTCTGCCTAACTTGTATTGTCTACTTTGTGTATTAGTTATAAACTTTATTGGATATTGTTACTAGAAGTTTCTTCAGTCTCCCCACTTCTTACACTTGAAATAATAGAAAAACATCTAGTGTTTACCTAGAGTTCCCCTCTCTATTCCTCCAGAAATAACTTCTCCATTCTTCAGGGAAGCTTTCCCCCCACCTTCTTTGGCCATATAGGACTACTAGCTACAGAACCTGTCTTCTCTTGACCAAAACCATCAGGGGACAGTGATTTGTACAATGAAAGAATTATTTTCTAATCGTTAGAAAGACATGGTATTAGGAGGATCTGTCTTTTCCATAGAATCATGAACTGAAAATGAACTGTGTTTCCAGGGCTATGACAGCCTGACCATATCATGTCGTGAGGACCACACGGAGTGACTGGAACTTTTGTGAACTAGTGTTCGTGCTATAAAATGGTACAAACACTTTTTAAAATAATTTGGCAGTTTCTTAAAAAGTGAAGCATACACCTACCATGTAATAACCCAGATAGCCTACTCCTGAGTATTTACTCAAAAGAAATAAAATGACATCTGTGCACAGAGACACACAGAGAAAAGTTTATAAGACCTTTATGTGTAATAGCCCCAAACAGGAAACAACTCAAATATTCATAAAATTGTAAAACGATGAGCACATTGTGGTACGCTGTGGAATACTACTGAGCAATAAAAAGAAATATCACTGCACATGACATGGACCAATTGAAAGAATTCAGACAAAAAATAATACCTGCTGTGTGATGGGACTTTGCACAATTCTAGAAAATGAAGCCTAGTCTGTAGCTGCTTTGGGAATCCACGAGGGGTAGTAGGGAAGGAACAAATGAGCACAAGGAAACTTTTAAGTATGATCGATGTGTACATTCTGTTCACTGTGGTGATGGCTTCACGAATTTCATATATACACACACACATGATATATATACACACAGATGTATCAAAATGCACCACATTTTATACTTTAAATGCATGTAGCTTATTAGGTCAATTATGCATCTATTGAGCTGTAGGAGAAAGAATATAAAATATAGACAATGTTATCATAAACGAAGTTACTCTCAACAGACTTTCACCAAAGGATTTTCTAAAAGATACATTTACATCCCTGAGGAGGAGAGTACTGCCCACTACCAGAGAAGAAAAAATATCAGTTCATTTGTCCTAATTCCTGCTCACTGAGACATGGGTGCTACTTGAATCTGATATAGTGGGTGTAGTGACACAAAGAGCTAGGAACATTCCAAAGTCCAACCTGATGGTGGAGACAGCAACAGTAGCATCTGGAAGGCAGTGGCGGCCCTGCTGGGGGAGGCCCCACTGCAGCAGCATTACTGGTTGCACTGAGAGCCACAGAGCCCAGGGGACAGGGGCATGGCAATGGACAGTGGAGGTGGCGGCATTCCCACCAGGCTCTTCCCAGGAGGGATCTTGGCAGCAGTTCCCACCACCTACCTTATCCCAGCAATGCTCACTTCCTAAGCCTCTTAGTCTTTCTCTCTATTAACAGCTGCCCATAATCTTTCTAATAAATGTCCTTTCTGCTTAGATTAGAGAAGAAAGGTTAGGGGTTTTATAAAGCAATCTAAGGTCTGAGTAATTCCCATGCTGATCAGTTGACCAGTAAGTTTACAGAATACATTTTATGTATTCTATACTTTACAAATGGACAGCTAAACTTTGTCCATGATGCAAATCAAGCAATGCTGGAGAAACTTGCCTAGAGATAGATGTGTATTTAGCCAGATAAGAAAGGCTAATGAAAGCAGAGTGTGCTTATTACCCTGATCAATCACTGTACATTTATATGTATCAAAGCATCACCATGTACCCATAAATATGTACAACTATTATGTGTCAATTAAGAAGTAAAGTGTTCTCTTCTCTCCACATTCTCACCAGCATCTGTAGCTTTGGGATATTGTAATGCTGGTTATTCTCACTGGGGTTAGGTGATATCTCAGATTGGTTTTGATTTGCATTTCTCTGACAATTAGGGATGATGAGCATTTTGTCATGTGTTTTTTGGCCATTCATTTGTCTTCTTCAGAGATGGTTCTGTTCAAGTCTCTTACCACTTTTGCATACTGGTGGGACTGCAAACTAATATAGCCACTATGCAAAGAGGTATGGAGACTCCTCAAAGAACTAGAAGTAGACCTTCCATTTGATCCTACAATCCCATTACTTGGTATCTACCCAGAAGAAAAAAATATCATTTTACACAAAGTCATTTCCACCGGAATGTTTATAGCAGCTCAACTCACAATTGCCAAGACATGGAAACAACCTAAGTGTCCATCAACTCATGAATGGATCAACAAACAGTGGTATATGTATACCCGGAGTACTATTCAGCCATAAAAAGGATGGAGACCTTACATCTTTCATATTTACCTAAATGGAGTTAAAACACGTTCTTCTTAGTAAAGTATCACAAGAATGGAAAAGCAAGTATCCAATATACTCAGTACTAATATGAAACCAACATATAAACAACTAGACACCCACATGAGAGAAAAGCACAGGTATATTTTAGTGAGGGGGAGGGTGGAGGAGGAAGAGGTAAGGGACAGAAGGAGGGTGATTGGCAGGTTCTCACCTCATACACACAATGTAAGGGTATAGAGCACACCCCCCTGGGTGAAAGGCTCAACTACAACTTGAATTTTACCTTAGAAATGAAAACAATGTAATCTAAATATTTGTACCCTCTTATCAATGTTAAACAAAAATAATAAAAAGTAAAATAAAAATTAGTATTTCAAAATACTATAACAAAGTAGTAAAGAAAATAGAAAAAAATACAGTTGTATCCTTCATTTGAATGGGAAGAAAAGAAAGATGAGCTCTCAATCCTTTCTCCAGATCGGTAGAAATTCCAGATAACACGTCTGACAATCAAGGCAGCAGGGACAAGGTGCTGCATGCCCGGATGATGGCCTCCTTGGGAAAGCTGGGCCTCGTGAGCTGACTAGTTTATTCTGTAGTCTGAAGGAAGGTAGGAAGCCAGGAGTCCTGACGTGGAGTCAGCCAAGCAGGGGGAAGGTTACACATTTTAAGAGTTCTTTGATTTAAGAATCCAAGTTCCTTTATAACTCCTCTCTGGCAAGGGGAGATTTTAGCAGGCATTTAATTACTTGCTGTGAACTGTAAGTAATTTGTTTCATATGGAAGGATAATCAAAGTCATGGTGACATCTCTGAGAGGCCACGCGGTGACATTTATGTTGGCAATACCTATTGATTCCATTCCTCAGTGTGAATTGCATGTGAGTAGCTTTTTGTTTCCAAGACAAGCAGAAAAGTTATATTTACACATTCAGGGTTTTAGAGCACCATTTGGAATGAGTACTCACAGACCAATAAATACTCGCGAGAAGGCTGGCTTAGGGCCCTAAAGAAGACTACAGATATGGGGCAGATGTCACATTACTTGAGATGGTAAACATTTTTTGAAAGAAATCTTTTCACCTCCACCTCTGAAACATACCCCAAGCCCATCCATTTCCTTCACTTTCTAAGCCCCTTACATTCTTGCTGAGGTTACTGGCAACTGGTTAACCTGATGTCACACCCTCATACTAAAGTCCACAAGGAGTATATTAGATTGTGTCTCTCTCCTGCTTATAACATTCAAATGTGTTCCAAATACTTTATTTTCTTTATTAAATCATAAAGACATAGATCATGTATACATTAATGCATTTATGGGTTACAATGTGCTGATTTCATATACAATTTGGAGTACTTACATCGTACTGGTTAATATATCCCTCACCTCATTTACTTAATTATTGTGTCAAGACATTTATACTCTATACTTAATAGATCTGACATGTACCCTTGCGATATACACCATAGGTGTGATCCCACCATTCACCCTCCCTCCAACTGGCCTCCCCCTCCCTTCTCATCCCCCACTTCATCCTGGGCCATAGTTGTGATCTATTCTTCATATGAAAGTGTCAGTGATTATAAATTGGTTTCATAATAGTACTAAGTACATTGGATATATTTCCCTCCATTCTTGAGATACTTTACTGAGTAGGATATGTTCCAGCTCCATCCATATAAACATAAAAGAGGTAAAGTCTCCTTATTTTTTAAGGCTGCATAATATTCCATAGTACACATATACCACAATTTATTAATCCATTCACAGGTTGATGGGCATTGGGCTTCTTCGATGATTTGGCTATTATGAATTGAGCTTCAATTAATAATCTGGTGCAAATATCTTTGTTATAAAGTGATTTTTGGTCTTTTACTCCTAGTAGAGGAATTGCAGGATCAAACGGCAGGTCTACTTTTAGATCCCTGAGTATTTTCCATACTTCTTTCCAAAAGGGACGTATTAGCTTGCACTCCCACCAGCAGTGCAGAAGTGTTCCCTTTTCTCCGCCTCCATGCCAACATCTGTAGTTTTGGGATTTTGTTATGTGAGCCACTCTTACTGGAGTTAGATGATATCTCAAAGTGGTTTTGATTTGCATTTCTCTGATGATTAAAGATGATGAGCATTTTTTCATGTGTCTGTAGACCGTGCACATGTCTTCTTCAGAGAAGCTTCTGTTCAAGTCCCTTGCCCACAATGAAATGGGATTACTTGTTTTCTTATTAATAAGTTTGAGTTCTCTGTGGATTCTGGTTATCAAACCTTTGTCAGAAACATACCTTGCAAATATCCTCTCCCATTCTGAGGG
>CAUYRH010054206.1:0-15769 GCA_963574655.1 Perodicticus potto
TCATATAGTGATTAAAAGGCCATGAAGGCTACGTTAAATAGTTCAATGAAAATATTTCAGATTGTATATGAAGTCAGCACATTGTGCCCCATGATTGCACCAATGTACACAATTATGATTTAATAAAAATTAAAAAAAAAAGAAAAAAAAAGAAAAAAAAAACAAAGACCCCGAGTGAAGCTGGCACAGAAGTCAGTCCCAGCGAAGGCACTGGGTAGGGTGACTGCTGTTGTCACGAATAACACAAACAACAGCTCCTGACACTGGCAGATGGATAGCCACGTGCTGTGTGTTTGCATCCCCTGAGTGTCCTTGTGAGATGGAAGCTGGTAGTGTTCTCACTTCACAGAGCAGGACACGGACTCAGAGAAGTCTGACAGGCCACCCCGCCTGGAGCCCTGGAGGAGGACACTCCTGACTCCCCAGATCCAGCGCTAACTCTGCCGTCAGCACTATGGCTGGAGATGGGTCCCTGGGGAATCAAAGGGTCTCGTACTTTGGGTCCCCTGGTCTAAACCTAATGCAGCTTTTGTCCCCTGCTTCCGTGTCAGCTCACTCATTGTCTCAGTGTGGAATAAATCTCCCGCTTCTTGCAGAGCTCACACAACAAGGGAAGAAAAGGATTCTGAGACAGGTTTCCACTGCCCCCTGGTCAGGCCCTGAACCCGGTGGGCTTCCCCTGCACGTGGAGGTTCCCTGGCTGGGCCTGGCCAAATCTGGTAACTGAGGAGGCCTGGAGAAAATGAGCCTGAACTTGAGATTCAAGAGAAAGGCATTGCAAAGTCAGGAGTCCACCGTGGGGGGAGGACAGTGGCCAGCTTCCTGCTTCCATCCTGACTTTTCCAATTCCACAGACCAGCGTCTTCCCACAGCCCAGGCCAGCAAGAATTCCACACCCCAGAATCAGCTTAGGTGTCCAGATGCTCGTGAAGCCAGGCCTCAGGTCTTGGAAAGACTGGAAGGACCCTAGGAGACCTCTCAGGGGTTAGTGATTTTAAGGTCAAGTGTATTCTATTGTCCTTCACCAAATTCTTGCATGTTAACTGCACTCCAGGCTGCAGGGATAGAGGGATGATTGGATGAGTGTAGACCTTGCCCAGGAGCTTACAGGACTGAGCAGGGGCTCTTGACAAATCCAGATGAAATCAGGACATGCTTTCAAAAAGGTAATCATTCCATAATCATCTAGGTGGGAAAGGGCGTTAAGCAGGGGCTGGACAGATGACATGGGGAGGGGACAGGAGAAGGAGGAAGGAAAGTTGGAAGGGAGGCCCAGGCAGAAGGAGCATCATGTGCAAAGGCACGGAGGTTGCAGAGTGCTGGGCAAGTTCGTGAAACTGAAAAACATTTCCTTGGGCTACCGTAACAAAATACCACAGAGTGGTGGCTTAGAACAACAGAAAGGTATTATCTCACTGTTCTGGAGGCTTGAAGTCTGATAGCAAGGTGTTGGTAGGGCGTGACCCCTCCAAGGGCTCTGGGGGAGAACTCTTTGTAGCCTCTTCCAGCTTCCTCTAGGGGCAGCAACCCTTGGCATTCCTTGGCTTGTGGCTGCATCACTTCAAGTTATGTCTCTTCACGGGATCTTCTTAAAAAGACATCAGATCTTTGATTAGGGTCCACCCTAATCCTGTCGTCTTCACTTGATTGGTTGCAAAGTTGCTATTTCCAAATAAGATCATGTTCTGTGGTTCCAGATGGATGTGAATTGGAAGGGGACACAGTTCAACCTAGGACAGGCAGGATGGCTCCAGACCGAGGGGGTCGGTGGCTCTGGAAAGGATTGCTATTATTCAGAAAGGAGAGGCCAAGAGACCATACCTCACTCTGGCTTTGGTGGGCTCCCCTGGCAAGAAAATTGTTGGCTGGTCGCGACTTCTAGTTCCTGCAAGAGGGGAACGTTACGGCAGCAGCAGATGGCAGAGATGGGGGAGGAGGGAGGCCAGGGCAAGGCGAGGCGCAAAGATCTTGTTTTAAAATACACCAAATCAGGAAGATCTGTCATCCCTGCTAAGCAGATGTGTTGTAGATTCTATTAAAAGCACAAATGAACTTTAGAAGACAGGTCCTAATAAGCAATTCTAATTATCATCTTCATTAGCTACTCCAGTCCCAGGGCAATCTATTTTCATACTGGGAAGCATGGCATCCACATTTCTCTGGAAATGTCTGTTCCTCTTGGCACCTCTCGACGTGGTGTTTGGCTTGAGAAAGGCACCCCTGACCTTGAGCAGAGGCAGAGGTAGAAAGTCCTTATTTCACCCCTGGCTGAATTATGCACAAGATGTTGACTAGCTAGCTCCCTATTGCATGCTCCTATGGCAATACATTTTGGGGGCAAAAGATCTCATTGAAGAAACAGTCCTTGGGTTTGCTATTCACTCCAACGTGCAATATGTTTTGGTGTGCCTAGCACGGTGCCAGGTCACATTCACAGTAGTTTACGTTGAACCTTCACACGGGTGGCTTCCTTTGAGTCTTTTCCATGTGGTTACTCATTTGCATCTCACAGCATCACAATACATTTTGGGTTGGGCATTAGTATTAATCCCATTTCATATACGGGAAGACTGATGTCCAGAAAGGTGACAGCCAGAGAGCGGTGTGGTTGATCAACGGCCCTCATCTTCTGGAGGCAATACCGTGCAGCCTGCCAGATGTTGGCAGATGCTGTGGGGGTTAATGAAAAAGTCAAGTTCACCTGCTTCTTGAATTCTGCCATCATTTCATTTTCAAAGTTTAGGACTGCACCCCTGTGGCAAGTCCCATTTGGGAACCACTGTCCAAATAGTCCTTTGTCGTTACATTCTTAGCTTTTCTCACTTCTCAGTAGTAACCACTTGATAAAGGAAGATTTCAGCTAACCTAACACATCCTTTAAGCCTGACGCTTGTCGAGGGGGTAGAATGTCCCCTGGCTGAGCTCCCAGGGATAGGAAGATTTAGCCTTCACTGAGCCTAGCTGATTTTTCTTGTCTTGACCTGTGCCTGGCTCATGACATCCTCTCAATAATGGCCTCCAGTTGGATAAAGGAATAAAATCATGAGTGAAGGAACGAATGAATGACCCTTTCAGCAGCTCCACCTCCCCCTTCATGATTCAGCTCTGTGGGACTTTTTTGTGCTTCCAAACACCCTACAGACACTCTGAATCTGTGTGCCTTTTTCTGCTCAGTCTCATCTGCCAGAAATGCCTGTGCCCCTACTCACGAATTCCTATTCACCCTTCAAGGACCAGTTCAAATTAACCCCTCCATCCCCATTTTCCTTAATTTCCTCTGAAATGAACTTGTCTGCTGAGTTAATTATTTCCTCTCCTGGGTTCTCAAAGCACCCTGCATGTACACAGCAAATGCTATCACCGCATTTGAATGGTTTTACGGTTATTCACACATTTGTCTCTCTTGGACAAATACAACACCCAAGGTTAGGAACTGAATCGATTCACCTCCAATCCCCCAAACTTAGTGTTCCATAATGGTCTCTGAAAGTGACACAGAAAAGCCACTATTTGCATTGTGGCTGAGTGGAAGGTAAGGTCTGCGGGGCCCTGCTCTGCATTTTCGCTCAAAGATGTCTTTGAGACACTTGTTTTCTGGAACATTCCAGGTGAAAGAAGAGGTGTCTTCACTCACATGTCATCTCCCAACACAGCAGAGACCCAATATCCCCCTGAGCAACAGGATGTCTGCTGCTCGGAGGTGCATCTACTTGCTAGACTGCAGGACAAACCTCCCTTTTTGGCTCACTCGTTGGTATCTAAGGCGCCCCTCTATTTGTTCAGGGGTGAAGCCTTCAACTGGTCAATGGGTTCCACCCCACACGGAAGATGAGGGGAACAATTGGACACTCCAGGGGTCTCCTAACACAGTTCTAGGACAGAACTAATTCTCAAAACAATCACCCACAGTGCCAAAAAAAGAGAAAGGGACACGAAAACTCAGTTACATCCATGTGTCATCCTGGCGTGGATGGGCGCACAGCAGGGCCAAATCTCAGCTCTGCAGATAACTCCTGTTCCCCCATCTATAAAATGAATACAACGTAGTACCTGTCTCAGTGTCATCGTGAGCTCCAAATGAGACACTGAATGAAGGGGCAGTAATAAAAATCGCCAATACTCAATAAGGTCCACGCGTTGTGACAGTGATAAATAGCTGGGTCGACTGGCCTCATGCCCTCGTGTGCAAAGCTGAGGGCATCCTGGAATACACACGAAGAGCTTTGGACAGTGTTATGAGCATGTGACAAATGATGGCACCCGGGATTACCGTCACCGCGCTTTCACTGACCCCAAGCTCTCAGGTCACCATGTATCAACATGGCTGCTCCCATCCTATGTACACTCCGGGATGCTGCTGTTAAAGTCTAGTTTAAATCGTCTTCGCTTCCTACTGATTTTCCACTGCTGTCAGTGGGGAGCCTCTCCTGACCACTGACGTGACTAATCTCTCTCTGTCCCCAGGCTGGGGGATTTGAAAGGCACCACTGGCAAAAATCAATCCAAAGCAATTAAATCCCTCCCAGGTCTGATTGGAACAGGAGTACAGTTGATTGGATGTGCACTGGGATGGGAAACCCTTGTGGGTCTCAGCTGTGCAGCACCTTAGGTGAGCGGGGCACCTCTTCTCAGATTCACCACCCCAGCTTGGCATGACACCCTCTAAACTCCTTGCAGGAGAACTTCTGCAGACTGACAACCAGAAGGCTGGTTACTCACTTCCTCTCAGGGTCCCCCGGCACTTGACTTGGACATTGCAGCAATTGTCAAGTTGTGCTTTAATTATGATTCCAGCTTTGTGCGAGTCTCACTCTATTGTTAGAGCCTTCTGAGGAGGGACTGTCTCTTGTCTGTATTTATACTGTCTTCCTTTATGTGTCCAGTACACAGGGTAGGCACCCATGTCCGGCAGGGCTTTCAATTATGAATGGCCAGCAGCACATCCCAAACTGGTTTACATAACACTATTGCCTCACATAACTGGGGAGTCCAAGGAGAGTTCTACATTCCAACAGAGGTTGGCCAAGAACTTCAAATGATAACCACCAGCCCCCATTTCTCCCTCTTGGCATTACTTGGCACCCCTTGTTCTGTGTTGTTCAGATGGGCTCTTTCCTCCTGGTGGCAAAGTGGCTGCTGGAAGCTCCAGCATCATTTTCTCCCCTGTTCAAGATCAAGGGGTAAGCACATTGTCTCTTGCCCAAGGGTCATAGTACAAGTCTCATTGTGTCTTTTTTTTTTTTTTTTTTTGAGACAGAGTTTCACTATGTCACCCTCGGTAGAGAGCCGTGGCATCACAGCTCACAGCAACCTCCAACTCTTGGGCTTAAGTGATTCTCTTGCCTCAGCCTCCCAAGTACTTGGGACTACAGATACCCACCACAATGGACTATAGGCACCCATCACAACGCCTGGCTATTTTTTGGTTGCAGTTGTCATTGTTGTTTAGCAGGCCTGGGCCAGACTCAAACCCGCCAGCCTTGGTGTATGTGGCCGGCACCCTACCCACTGAGCTATAGGCACCAACCCCTCATTGAGTTTTTAGCTCTGCCTGGGTTCTTGCCTTGAAGAATCAGTGTGGCCTCCAGACTACAGCGCTCAAGACCAAAGTCCATGCCCAGGCCTGGAGTGAAGCCCACCTGAGCTAAATCAATTAAGAGTGGAGAGGGGTCATCTCTGGAAGGAAATTGGAGTAAGTGATGGTAAGTGAACAGAACACAGCAAAGGTCTGCTTAAGCGCTCAATGAACAAAGTAACAAAGATTAGGGTGGGAAACAGGATTCTTTAGAAACATCCCTTATGTCTGCATAATAACTCCCCATTGTTGCTTCTGCTATTTGCGTTATTCTAGGGGCATGAATTCTGCGTTGGGTTTCCCTTTCCCCGCCTTCTCATCAGCAGGCTTTGCAAATCACAGGCACTAAGAACAGGAGAACCAAGCGAAGGGAAATAACCAGCTGGCCAATGGGAATCTGATAAGAGGTAATTGTTTCCATGACCCACCCAGAGCCGAAATGCAGTCAGGTGCTTCATCAACTAGATCCACCTTCTTCCAATAATGTATTTTAGGTCTGTTGAGAAAAGCTGTTGTATTTGCAGTTGATAAACTTTGTTTTGCTTCAATGTATTCTGAAAACACAAACTCCATTTGGCATTTGTGTGTGTTGAGTACAAAATATACGTAGATGTATGTGTGTGTGCATTGTGTATGTGTGTGTGTGTGTGTGTGTCTGCACTGCTTGTACCCAACCAGAGGATGCCTATTTTCTTTCATGTCCATGAAATATTGACAAAATTTGACTACCTACTGGACCACAAAGAAAATATCAGTACATTCCAGAAGAGAGTCCATAGGCCTCTCTCTCTGACCACGATGTCAGAAAGAAGAGGAAATGTTTCTTACAAAGGCGGATCCTGCTACATTTGCATGGGATGTTTGTGTGGCCTCTTGGCCCGGGGAGCAGAGGTCCTGCTGTCCTTTGAGATGGCCGCTGAGCGTTCCACAGCGCTCTCCTTAACCTAACTTTGGGTGGCAGTTAGGCAAAGATGATCCGTCAGGCAGATGATTGCCAAGAGATAGCTAGGTGAGCCTTCATGGCAGAATGTTCCCCACTGCCACATCCTAGTCCTTTTTTTTCATTGAGACTTGAGGACTGACATCAGTGAGCTAAGGAGAAATCGTAGTAAAAGAAGGTGAAATAGTTGGAATGTTTTAGACACTCAGAAGCCAGAAAGACAAATAAATAATCCTGTTCTCTTTATTAGCACAAGCGGTGGCTGATTGTGGCTGTGAGAGAGAAAAGACATTGACAGATAAGGGCTTTTGATATCAGGCTAACCTGATGGCCTTAAAATACCAGAAGGACATTCTAATTAGATTCAGACTAGGTGAGTGATAATCAGATTTGAGATCAAATCAGGGTTAAATTAAGCAGTGAATGAAAGATGATAAAGATTAGGAAGATCTAAACTTCACCTTCACTTCTCAGAAAGGATTTGCGCTGGATTTTCAAAAATGCATGTAGATAGTGGGTAAGAGTCCAGAATTCAGGATCAGAAAGGATTAGATTTGAATCCCAGCTCTGCCCATTTGCCTCTGATTTCTTACCTGTCAGATGGGGGTCGTCATAGTTCCTGACCTCTCAGGCTATTGAGGGACAAAATGACCTATGCATAGGAAGTGCTCAATATAGAGCCTATAGCGAGACATTCCCAGGGCTGGCCTGGAAATTCACTTCTGGACATCCTAGTGACCAGAGGAAAGAGGGAGCTATAGAATTCAGCACTCATAAGCTAAAAATAAATCCATTACTTAGAATTACTGTTCTTATTACATGGGAGACTCAAGGAATGTTATCTGAGGGATCTTCACAGGCTGCACAAGATGAGACAGCATCTACCGGGGAGGGTCTCAGTGAGTTCACAGGGAGTTCCAGGGGCTGTTCTGTTAAGGCCTCGAAATGCAAGTGAGTGGAATGAGAATGCAAATACGGTATGTGGGTATGTTTCAACCCTCCTCTAAATTTGTATCCTTTTAAAGTATGTTGTCTTCAGTTCATGGTGTCCATACTTAGCTGTTTTCATGAAGATCTGTAGTCCTAGCACTCTGGGAGGCCGAGGCTGGTGGATTGCTTGAGCTCAGGAGTTCAAGACCAGCTGTGCAAGAATGAGACCCTGTGTCTAAAAGTAGCCAGGTGTTGTGGCGGGTGCCTGTAGTCCCAGCTACTTGGGAGGCTGAGGCAGGAGGATGGCTTGAGCCTGAGAGTTTGAGGTCACTGTGAACTAGGACACCATGGCACTCTATCCAAAGGGACAAAGGGAGACTCTGTCTCAAAAAAAAGAAAAAAAAAAAAAGATTTGTTTTTAAGAGAGAAGTAGAATTGAATTGAATACCTGTACAATGTTCACAGTAGCATTATTTTATTTACTTATTATCATTATATTTTTGAGACAGAGTCTTGCTCTGTTGCCTTGGGTAGAGTGACGTGGCATCAGTGTAGCTCATACCTACCTCAACCTTCCAGGCTCCTCAAACTCCTGCCTCAGCCTCCTGAGTAGCTGGGACTACAGGTGCCCACCATTGCACCTGGCTAAATTTTCTATTTTTAGCAGATACAGGGTCTTAATTTTGCTCAGGCTGGTCTCAAACTCCCAAGCTCAGGTAATCCTCTCAACTTGGCCTCCCAGAGTGCTAGGATCACAGGCCTGAGCCACAGAGCCCCGGCTTAAGCAGCATTATTTATTTACATTAGCCAGAAGGTGGAAATAACCCAAATGCCCATCGGCTAATGAAAGGATAAACAAAATGTGGCAGATATCCATATGATGCAATATTATTCAGTCATAAACAGAGGAAGGAAATACAGACACAAGCTGCAACGTATCTGACCTTGACTGACATTATGCTAAGTGAAAGAAGCCAGCTGCAAAAGACCGTTATTGTATGATTCCATTTATGTGAAAGTCTATAGAGATGGTAAGTCGATTAGAGGTGGGCAGGGGCTGTGAGGAGGGTATGGGGATGGGAAATGACTATTCATGAGTACACGGTTTCTTTGGGGGGGGCGATGAAAATACCCTAAAATTGATTGTGGTGGTGGCAGCGTAATTCTATGAATATGCTGAAAACCTTTGAATTGTACATTTTACATGGGTGACTTGTTAGTATGTGAATGATATCTCAAGAAAGCTGTTACATAAAGAAAATAAAAAGTGGACTACTCTTGTAGTCAGCCATGCCTAAGGGAGGGCGTGCATTTGTCTTGATTCTGAATTAAAATAGCTGGCTGGGGTGGTTTCATCCAGATGAGCAAAATAGCCCGGGGGGGGGGGGTAATAAAGTGACAAAACATTTCCTTAGGAGAAAGTCACTGAAATTCTAAGTGGGCAGGTATATTCAGTCACCCTAAATAATGCAGAAAGAGTTGCCCTGTCCCCCCAGCCCTCACAGTATAAGGAGGTCCCTTCCAAATCACACTTAGCCCCAGTTTTTGGAGTCCCATAAGCTCAGATCTCTGTCTGCAGACTGGTGAAAGACCAGCTTCTCTAACTGATTTCCTTTTTGAAGATGTCCCATAGGGACCTGGGGTGGTCACGGGGGTAGTCTGAGCCGTGAGCTGTGAGTCAGACACTACGCTGAGGGCTCGACCTATGTGATTTCGTTCCTTCCTCACACCTTCTGAAGGGAGGGTTACCCCTATTTTACAAAGGAGAAGAATGTGTTTTAGAGAAGCAACGTGACTTATAGGAGGTCAAGGGCTGGTAACTCTGACAGGTTGTTGCATCCATGCTTTCTCCCTTCCCACGTGGTTGGCTCCCTGCTCTCCGTGGACAGTGACCTTGAACCTCTTCTGGGGCACTTAAGCCCATTTTCTCCTGTTCTGAGTGCAAACAGGCATCCTCTGTGGACAAACCTACATGTGGCTGAAGACAGTTTCTGAGATATCTCTTAGCTTTCTCTGCTTAATTAAGCAACTCCAATTCACTCACCTCCAAAGAGGTGGACCAGAGAGGAAAAAATTCTGAGTTCCTACTGAATGGGGACATCTCTGACCGAGCCTGCAGCAGCCCAGTGACAAATACCTGCTCATATTTATTCTAGAAGAATGGGGATGATGGCTGCTGACCTTGCAAGACAAGATTTAGAAAACACACAAAAAGCACAAGTTCCTCAGAGACAGACACCGAGATAAGCAGGGAATATTATGTCGTCTTCATGTTTATTTAATGCACATGTGGAAAGTCATTTCCGGCTACCTCTTCGCCTCTTTGCACCCCCTCCCCAATTTTCATGGACATTGTACATTGCCCTTCTGAGGGCTGCAGCCTCTCTGACCAGCCTCGGTGGTGTTTCTCAGACTCTGATTTCACAGAGCATGGCCTTGCAATAACTATCACACAACTTAAGCCCAAGCCCCCAAGGATGTGAATCGCATTATTACTTACCTGCCGTCACCCCACGTCGCATTCCAATTACTCATGTGCTCCTTGTCAGTAACTTACATAGTAAATGTACCATCGTTTTGGTGGCTTATTGAAAAATCAATCGCTCAACAGAGCTGCTTTGACAGTAGCAAAGTAAGCAGCCTCTCCCTCTTTCTAAAGGGGAAACAGGCGTACTCTTCGCTGTCTCCTGGAAACTTCGGTTCCAGTTACACAGGCAAGATGGTGGTTTAGTGAAGAACTCTGAGGTGGGTTCTAATCGTAACCCTGCCATTGATCACCTATGCTCAGGTGGGTTCTGTCTTGGCTTCAGGATTTCCAATTGTAAAATGGGATCATTCCTTCTTCTTGGATTGTAGAAAGTGCCCGGTGCACGGGAGTTGCTCAGGGCGAGCCAGTTCCCTTCTCCTGTGCAAAATAGCCACAAGGTTTGTCTTATAGGCTGAGACCACAGGGCATTCCACCCAGGTCCTGGGCACTGGCCTAGTTGACTAGAATGCCATGGCATCACGCCCATCTCTGTGCAAGACTACCCTTGCTGGGTCATTGCTACCCTGTCCAACTAAGTGGAAATGATTCAGGTGCTGAGGTGAACAGACTTCCCAGGGAGGGGCTGTACGTGTGTTGGGGGTGGGTGATGGGCAGGGCTGGGGGGATGATGTTGACAAAAATCACAAAAGGCAGCAATTTAACCTTCACGGGAGGTGCGAGTTCATTTAGAAACTCTCCTATCAGCAAGATAATTCCACCCAGAACAGTATGCAACAGATAAAAATAACTTTGGAGTCTCAGGGAGACAGATATTAAGGAGAACAGTTATAGAGGGGAACACGTTCTATTCTTAAATTCATAATCAGTTTAGCAGGTTGGAAACAGGCTGTTAACAGCCCCGGTAAATTCTCCAGCTATGCTTTCTACATTCTCAGGGCAGGACTCAAAACAACAGTCTCCACCTCCAACCCACCCACCAGCACGCCAGGTCCGCTTGTGTTCCCGGAATAATTGCACCTGGGTGTTCGTCTGGCCCGGCCTCCACAGCCAGGTGAGTTACAGCCCACTGAACCGTTTAGCGTTGCTATTTCTGAAAGTCAACTTCCTGAGAATATTGGCTGGACCTTAACAAGCTCAGAAATGCCTAAGTGACTGGGAACTAACGCCTCTGCCACCCTGAACTGGGCCTCAAATTTTATGAGGGATATTTCCCTTCCCTTTAGGAACTAGGAGAGGGGCTATGGTTGGGATGTGCCTTGTCCTCACCAAAACTCATGTTACATTTGATCCCCAGTGGGAGGTGTGTGGGTCTGGGGGTGAACCCCTCATGAATGGCTTGATGCCGGTGCTCACAGGAGAGAGTGAGTTCTGGATTTGTTCTCGAGAGAATGGATTCACACCCGTGAGTGTGGGTTGTGATAAAGCCAGGATTCCCCTCGGGTTCACTTTGAACACGTCTGCCTCTCCAGGAACCAGCGCCATTACCTTGAACTTCTCAGTTTGTAGAATCCTGAGCTAGATAAACCTCTTTTCTTTATAAACTACCAAGTCTTGGGTATTCTAATACAAAGTGAACTCAGAAACAGCTGACCAGAATACAAGAGTGAGTGAAATACTGCAAAGGAAACTCCCACATGTGAATGTCGTCCATAAAATACAAGGCTCATAAAATTCAGAGCTCAGAGTCTGTCTTAGGTACTATGGGAGCTGGAAGGACAAGTCAACATACAAGCTAGATAAAAATGTGTTGGGCAAGTCCTTGTCTTCTCTGTGCCTCGGTTTCCTCATCTGTAAGATAGAAAAGTTCACCCACATAAGGTCAGATGATCTCACTGGGGACAACTCTAGGGTTCCTGGCTGGAGTCCTTTGATGGTTGTCCAAGCAGTCATTCCCAGGCAATCCTACAAGATGCCGACTATGTTGTCCCCGCCTGAGACTTTGCAGCTTCTCTGGGATGCAAACCCAGGCCAGCCTGACCCAGAAGCATATCTCTGTCCCTGACACCAGGCTGCCCTCCCCCCCACCCCTCTTGCCTTCTGGCCAACAGTGGTCCACAGGTCACTGGTCCTATCAACTCCCCACTAGCAACTCTTCAAGTAGTAGAGAACTTCTGTCCTGGCACCAATATGGGGCAAAGTAGCCACAAGCAGGCCCCCCAAGTTCCCTTGAGCAGTCTGATTCTGGTGTCACTGGTGGGGCTGGATGGGAGAGCAGCCAGCCAGATCCTAGGGCTGTCCCCAAGTTGCAGTGGACTGTTCACCAGGCTAGGGCATTGCTGTGCTCTGCTTGTGCTGTCTCATCTCTCTGGAATATTCTTTCCCCAACTGAGAGGCAAGACTGTGTGGGGACAAGACCAGACGGGTGGGCTCAAATCCCACCTCCACCACCTGCACCAGCTCTGTGGCTTTGCGCAGACAAGCTGTGCCCGAGATGTTCCATCTGAGAAATGGGGCTGAAGATCATTTCTACCTCGTGAAGCACGGCGAAGATCCCATGAGTAGGTGGGTGTGCACCATTTAGAAAAACTCTCAGCACCCAAGAGGCGCTGTTTGGCAGGTTCGTGCTTATTCTTCAGGTGTCCTCTGTCCCTCCCACCGGACACCCGTCCTGGCCACCGCAGCCCCTCCCCTGAGCCCCTCTGCCCTGTGCATCTTCTCAGGGTAGCAATCATCACACTGTAGGGATTACCCATCTCCAGGGCCTACGTGTGAGATGCGGGGCCTGCAGAAGAGTTTGTTAGAGGAAAGAACAACGCACCAGGGTTCTGGAGCAAGCCCGACGCATGCACATCTCAGCTGCACCCATTCCCTAGATCTGTGCTTTTTAGCAACTCATTTCTCCTTTCTGATTCTCAGTTTCCTCACCTGGAAAATGAATATAAAGCCTAGCACAGTGTTGCTCCAATGTCAAGGAGCAGAGGAACCACCCGAGGATCTGGGTAAAACACAGAGGGCTGTGGGGTCAGCAGATCTGGGAGGGGTCTGAGAACCTGTGTTTCTAACAAGCTCCCGGTGAGGTGGGCGCTGCTGGTGCGAGGACCACACTGCTCAGCGGGAGGCTAAGCTCGCGTACTGGTAGCTGGAGTTTGGCACACAGGGACGTGCAATGAAAGCTGGCTCTTTTAATCTTATTACAAGGGCAGAAAAAGCAGCATTTGTGATCACAGAAGTGGCAGTCCATACTCCAGAGTCTCCCACCCCATTTCAAAGCCACTTCTCTGAGGCCTGCATTTGTCATCTCCTGCCAGTGGCATGAACTCTGGGCAAATGTACCCTGGGAGACCATCTGGCGCTTTGAAAGTATGCCCAGCACTGCCAGGCAGAAGCTAGGGACACTGACCAAGCCTCGGCAGGGGGGAGAAATGGGAGGGGTGGGGCCTGCAGGTAGGCAGTGGTTAGGGGCTGGGCCTTTGGATGGGGGAACTTTATGGGGGCTGCTGCCTCCCAGGAAGGACCCTGGCTCTGATTTCTGCTCTCTTTGCACCACCTGGCTGGGTCGGTCTGCTGGACTCCCTGTTCAGAGTAACCTGGGCTGCAGGTGTGGAGAGCCTGCTGTGTCCACATCCGCTGCCTCGGCCTGGCTCTTAGGGCCTTCTGGATCCCGCCCTTCACTGGAGGCCCCAGCAAAGCCAGACCCCAAGATCTGACCTGGTGGGAACAGCAAACAGTCCTTAAATCTGTATCAGTGCTGTTCTCATACTGACAAGGAAGGATAAGGTGACGAAAGGGGAGAAAAGCCAGGATTTGAGCCTCAGCAAGGTGACCCCCCAAAGACCTCCACTCCTAGTCCAACCAGGGCTCCAGGTCCTCAGTAGGCCCCCTGATTGGACACCCCAAATGAGCCTCTGGGGAGGTGTGTTCCCTGTCCCTTAATCCCCACTTAGGGTCCCTCCTTCAGGCCCAGGGTTGGACGCTGGGACAGGGTCCGTGGTGTTTGAGAGTCTGCTCCAGGGGCTGTCCCAGAGCTGGGGCCACTGAAGGCTGGCAGTAGGGAGCGAGCAGCTTCCACCCCCTCCCCCTGCTGTGGGACAGGCCCACGCTGGCTTTGAGGGTATTTTCCTGTTGCTTGCATCCTGGGCCGTGGTCCCCCAGTCAGGCCCAGGCCCAGTGTGATAAGGCGACGACACTGCAGGGACCCCCCAGACGGTTGCTCCATCCTGGTGCCCTTAGAAGGGGAGTGTCCCTCCAGAGTGGCTGCAGAGCTGTCCAGAAAGGCAGAAATGTGTCAGGACCAGAAGGGACATTGTCAAGGACTGACACATCCCTCAGCAGAACAGCCAACTCGACAAAGGCACAGTTAGTCCAGCCCAGCGAATGTCCCTGAGGCCTGCTTTGAAACTGGCGCCACATAGGGTGTTGGACGATACGGAGTGGAGAAAGGCTGGGATGCTGCCTGGGAGGTGCTGTGACAGCCCCATACCCCAGTCAGGGACACTGCTTTCCTTCTGAGAATCTATACAACTTGCAGAGCCCAGGACACAGGCAGGCGCATGCTGCCAGGAGAGTGATCTGGTGGTCCGGGTGACAGGGCCACCTTCCCCTAGCAGGTGGCAGCCTCTCCCTTCCAGGGGAAACCTCCCCTGGAAGAGACCCATTCACTGAAACATTTCCTGCTTGCCTGATCTGTGCCATGCATCACGCTGGGTGTTGGGGCTATGGAAAGGACACAGCCCTGTCCTCCAAGACACATGTGATTGTGGTGGGTAGTTAGGGTCAGGAGCTGCTTGAGCTCCAATTCTTGCTCTACTTACTAGCTCAGTAATTGTGGGCAGATTACTTAACCTAAGCCTCGCTTTTCCCATCTGTAAAACGGGGATGATTTTAACAGCGTGTGCCTCCTCGGGTTGGTGCGACCTGTTTATGGCAAACAGGTGGATTGGGGACAGTAGAATGACACGGGGTTCACAGGTGATCTTCCCAGCACATTCATGTTTTGAAGCAATTGGGGCCTGCTTCCTCAAAATTAGAGAAGGCCTTGGCAATGGAAGAACATCTTACCAACAATAAGAAAAAAGTAGAAAATCCACCCAAATGCCTTTCTTTCTTGCAAGCAGTAGCTGATTTAGTGGCTTCCAGAACTGCTGCATGTCCCACTGTGTTTGGATATCAGGGGAGCGGAGAGATGAAAACCGTTCAGAATGCTCCTCCCAGTATGCAACGGGAACAACGGATGAATGGTGAAGGCGGCAGCCTGGATCTGATTTTTTATTTTGATGAAAATGGTCTCGATCAGAAACGAATGCCCTCTGGGATCAATATCTTGGAAAGAGAAATTGGGAGCCCTTCAGTGTGCCCTTAGGGCTGCACAGAAATACCAACGGGGGGCTGAGTACAGATTCAATGGTGTGAGTTTTCTTACATGCAGTTTTATTGTTTGGGAGTGTGCTCTGGTTACAAAATTCCCGGCTTTTGGAATGTTCTCCTCCTAAACCCTATTCCCATAAGCCCTGCAATTTTTGGTGCACGCTTTTATAGAACGTGGGGTTTCTGGGAACGCACATGTGACATCTGAGCAGAAATCTCTGTCAAAGTGTGTATCACGCTTCGCACACAGCCTGGTACCCAGGAGACAGAATGTCAGCTGCTGTTGTCACTGCTGGTACTGCCAATGGGATGAGAACTTGGATATGTGATGGTGAAGGGGTACCGACCCCCCCAACCAAAGCAAAGTGACATGGCCTCAGGTGCTCTCCGCGGAACATTGCCCTAAGATGGAAAAACTTCTTTCTCTGTGGACATGTCCTAGCAAGAACATTCAGTTAGGACGGTCAAAGAGTAAGTTACCTGGAGGGCTTCTCAGGGTTGAAGCTGGGGGTTGGGCACTTGCAGAGGTTGT
>CAUYRH010054210.1:0-19155 GCA_963574655.1 Perodicticus potto
GCTATAAGGCAAACCTGGGGCTCTTGAGGGGTGATGACACAAGCTGGAGCCATGAGAATTTGCCCCAGGCACCCTCAGTCCAGTTTGGGCTCCGATGGGGTCCCTGTTCCAGGAGGCCTTCGCCTCTGGGGACAGGCCACCCTCCAGTATAGCAGTTTTAAAATTAACTTCTGCCCAATCTCCTAGTGCCAAATGGTTATGACATATTCCAGACATACATTCCATTTCCCCAAAAACCCCTGCCCGCAGGCTAGGAAAAGCAGTATATAAACCCCTAAACAGAAGCCCCAAACAGGCTTTCCACTTGGGCCTTTTTTCCCTACTCTACTACCAAAGGTTCTGTTCCCCTCTTTGGCTTGTCTCTTTTATCTTTCAATAAAATCTGTCCTCTCACTTACTCTGGTGGTCCCTGCGTTCATTCTCCAACTCTCAGACCAAGGACCTGGCAGAGAGAAATTCCAGTTCTGCCAGGGAGAGCACTTTGGGAGACTGAGGCAGGAGGCTTACTTGAGCCCAGGAATTTGAGACCAGCCTGGACAACATATTGAGACCCCCATCTTTACAAAAAAAATTTAAAAATTAGCTAGGCATGGTGGCATGCACCTGTAGTCCCAGCTACTTGGGAGGCTGTGGCAGGAGGATCATTTAAGCTTAGGAATTTGAGGTTGAAGTAAGCTATGATGATACCGCTGCACTCTAGCTTGGGTGACAGAGCCAGGTACTGTCTCAAAAAAAGGGCGTGTGGTGGGAGACAGCACGAGAAGTGCAGTCTGTGTCTGGGGTGTGAGTGGTAGGAAGACAGGAATACATCGAAGAAGATCTGCCCTAAGCCTAGGTGAGAGGAAAACTGAAACTGAGAAAGAAGACGGGGCTGACTCTGTCCTCCCAGATCTCTGGAGACTGATCTTCATATACTAAATCGACTAGGTCTCATGCCCTCTAGCTTCTAGAAGGGGTCAGACAGAGGGAATCCTAGAATTTTCCATTATTTGAGCTATTTTGCTTAAGTAAATTTGAGTTAGATATCTGTCACTCAAAAGCAAAACAGTGCTGAGTAGTAACAATGGTCCCTTTTCCTAAATCCATGCTACATCAATAATCCAAGGCACCAAAGACTTACCACAAACAATGTCTTTATAGGATGGGGATGGGGAGCAAATAGAAAAGAACATCCCAAACTACAACACACTTACACGACAAAAATGTTGGACCTTAAGAAATTTTCCCATCATGGCTTAAAATGTAAAGTATTAGTTGTAAAATAAGTAAATAGGGAGAGTCGAGTCCTTATCGAGAGATAATATGTCCACAGCAATTGATACTTGAAATATGATTCAATGGTCAAGCCAGTTTGAATTGAACAATTTTCCCTCATACATTAATACTGGCATTTTCTCCTCAAACTGCAAGCACATTGAAAATAATTAAAAGCTCGTACGGCAGAAATTCAGTAATTCTGAAGAAGGTTTGCAGCAATACTTTAAAAGTCTAGATTATAAAACACTTTTAAAGAAATGCAATCATAAAACTTTTAAGTAAACATTAACACTGGATCTAGGCTCTAAAACAAATCTCATGTATAATAGGCAAGGAACTAGGAGAGGTTCAGCTTTAAGAAATAGAAGGATTTGTGATTTGCATGTCAAATTGTTTGTAAATTTATACTTTTTAATGTCTTTACTTGAAAAAAATTTGTTTCATAAAATGTTTAAATGTTCTCTGTGCAATCTTAGCTGCGCTCTTAACTTCAAAGTTACGTCCATAACTGCTTTAGTCTAAAATGCTAAATAAATAAATATTAGCAATGCAAATACTAGCCTAGCGCCTACCTGAATATTCAAAATTCTAAGCTGACATCAAGATTTTGTTCACATAATAAAACTGAGTTGCCATATGCCATGTCGGATAATGACATTTAGGATGATATTGTCATTAATATAAAACAAATCAGAAATAATAATCTCTCAAAAGGAAGAGCACAAACTCTTTGACCTCTCCATTTAATACTCAGTGGAAAAAAAAAAATCACGCTTTTCTTAGCTTAATGCAACCCGAAAATTCGAAATAAAACCTAAATTATTTTCATATTTCCTTTTTATCAACATAACAAAAAGGTCTCATTAGCATAGACAGCACAAGAGGCAAGATTAACAAGCTTCATTCAGATCAAGAAAATTAAATACATTGCAAAGTGCTTTCTCAAACAGGAGCTTTTCATAAGTAAACTCAATAATATCTAAGTCACAAAATGTTATTTCCAGATATTTTATTAAAGTGAAGTTAAATCTTGAAAATCTCACAGTTTTTACAACTTTAAAGAGTCTAAGTCATTTTCATGAGCTATCTTGAAGCCTGATTTTCAATGCTTCCCAAAAAGTTAGTTAATTAAGATTAAGCCCATCTTGGCAGGTTTAGACTTTGAAGAATCAGTGGAAGAAAAGCTAGAGTTCCAAGAACATAGCTGGGAAATTATTGAGAAAATTTCAAAAAATACAAATGCTTAAGGGACTAGATAGTTGTATATCCATGTTCACGGAAACATTCTTCACAATAGCAAAAAGTGGACGCAATCCAAGTATCCATAGACAGCTGAATGGATAAACAAAATGTTGTTTATACATATAATAAATATTATTCAGCCTTAAAAAGGAAGGAAATTCTAACACATACTACAACATGGATGAACCTTGAGGACATTATAATAAGTGAAATAAGCCGGTCACAAAAAGACAAATAGTACATGATTCCACTTATATGAGGTAGTCAAATTCATAGACACAGAATAGTCAAATTCATAGACACAGAAGGTAAAATGGTGGTTCCCAGGGGTTGAGGGCAGGAGCAAGTGGGGATTTGTTGAATGAGTACAGAGTTTCAGTTGAAGAAGATAAAAACGTTCTAGAGCTAGATGGTGGTGATGGTTACACAATACATGAATGCACTTAATGCTACAGAACCGTACACTTAAAAATGGTTAAAACAGTAAATTTTATGTTATACGTATTTTATAGTGACAACAAAAACCAAAACTGCATATAGGGACAGCCAGGCCTGTGGGCACAAGAAAGCTAGTCAGGATGTGTGACGGGAAGAAGGGTGGGATCCCAGTGGACCCATGTACACGAGTCCTCTCAGAAGAGAATAGGCGTGGCTCAGCAAGCTGATAGCGTCCTCATAGGAGCCGGACCCAGTATTATATGCAGATATTATGATTTTTCAAGAGAAGCTGAAATCCACATTTTTATAAACTATTCCCCGTTTTTTTTAAGTTGGCAACAAATTTTTTAAAGTTTTTAAAACACTACAAGTCAAATAAAGCGTGTCTGCAGGCCGAAAGCTGACACCTTCTGATTTAGCCAGCAAATTAACAGCACTCTGCGAATGAAGGCCGTACTGGATCCAGGGGAGAAAGCCAAGTCCTGAACAGGATCGGCTTGTGTGGGAGAATCATCTCCAGGCTGCATTGCCAGCCCATGTACTCAGGAAAGAAGGCTCAGGAATATATTGCAGCCATAACCTTATTCTAGCAAGCTTTGAAGTGGAAATTGGGTGTTTTTATGTGCGTGTATTGTTTGGCTTTTGTTTATCTAACCTGGGAACGTTTGGAATTCTTATACATATAAGAATAAGTTGTCCATTTACTGACCAGTGTAATAGATTCCTACATTAGTCTCAGATGATGAAATAACACCTCATTGAAGGAAGGGTAGAATAAGAAAGACATAAACAGCATTTATCCAAATGATATGAATGGCAACTTATCAATCTCAACACCCCTAACTCTTGCAAGTGGGGCTGTGGGAGCCTGAATTTTAAAACCAAATAAATGTTTTAATATTCTATCTCATGCAGCTGATGTTGGAGGGGCATAGGGAACAATAATTTCTCAATAATGAAGCACCTTAGAATAAACTAACATGAGTCATTACTAGATAAATACAGCACCAAACAAGACTAATAGCCCTTGAAACATATCCTCTGTTTTTCAAAATAACCAATTTTATTTTTTGTTTCTCCTTATGTGGTAAATGGAGTAAATAATGTCTTTAGAGTAAGAATATGATCTGAATTAGTTGATTGCTAGGCTATAATAACTGATTCAATTTAGCAGATGTTTATTGAGCACCTTTTCAATGCTCAGTATTATGACAGGCACAGTGAATGATACACAAAAATTGTGTCTATCCACTTTCCCATTGACACCGAGAAAAGCAAATGCAAAGCAAGTGGCAGGGCCTCTGGAGACAGCAGAGGACATTCAGCAGCCTTCTGCATTCAGATTTCATCTCCAATGCACGGACAAAGCATCTGAGTCTCAGGGAAGGGGGTTGGTGAAAGGCACACAGTAAGTGGGAAAGGGTTCAGGACTCAGGGCCCCGCTTCCAGGGCAGGGCCCCTCCTCCCCAGCCCCCCACCCATCACATTGGCAGCAGCATACTCTTCACCCACTCGGTTAAGAACCATTCCATGAGCACCTTCCTTTGACATTCCAGGCTCTGCTCAATCCTACCCAATGCTTGGGACACCGTTTACTGCATATGAAAGTTTAGAGGCAAGACCAGGGTATGAAGGGAAAGAGGAGGACAAGCTCTGTTTCCAGCAGGCCTCACAATGTGCCTACAAGGGGTCACTACAGGTCCAAGTCCAAGCTCTGCATACTCAGGAATTTGATTTGGGTCAGTTTGCTCAGGCATGATGATACCTGAGGGACTGACTTTTGCCAACTAAATGCTCAGGACACGGATAAACCAGAGAATGATTTACTCACGCCCACTTAGAAACATATCGCTAGGTGGATGAGGACATGCTTCTATTTAGCTTCGATGCCTCCATTAGGGAACCACATCAGTAAAGGGAGACCCCCTGGACACTACAGACTCAGAGGAAAGGAACCGGGGGGACCGGGCTACAGAGAAGCTACACAGCTGCTCCCGTGCCTGGCCTCACCCCTGCAGAACACACATCCTCAGCCTACAACTGTTGCCTCTCCTCTCCCCAAACACACCCCACCCCATTCTCTGCCTGTGAAGATATTAATAGCTAACACCTATTGAATGCTCACTACAGGCTGGGAACAGCTCTAATAGTTTCACTGCACAGTCTCATACAATCTCTCTAAGGCTGAGAGGTAGGTACATCATCACTGTCTTTTAAGTAATGAAGGCTCAGAAGGGTTAAGGAACTTGACCATAGACACATGGCCGCAAGCCAGCACCAGGATTCAAACCCAGGCAGTCAGAGCCTAGAGCCCACGCTCTTACCTGCCTGCCAGGCACTCCGGCTCCCTCCACGCCCATCTCAGTGGCACGCCCTCTGGTGAAGCCTTTACTGATCCTCTGGCCAGACGTGTTCTCACCTTCCTCCAAGCCCCCAATGTTCCTCCAGCATTTGCTGTATATGTTGGTACCGTTATTACAACCATCCCACCTCTCCATTCAGGTTTGAAGGAAAATCCGTCTAATCATGAATTATACTGCAAAGAAAACCATGTCATTACAAGATTCCAGTGAGTATCTTTAAAGCTTCCATTTGCAACTAATAACACTCATACACTGTTTATATAAAATGTCTTCTCTGGGCACAAGCCACATCTATCAGGGACTTACCATGGTATAGACACAAGGTAAACCTCAACTCCTTCCCTAAGCTACACAATTTTTCCTTGAAGTTGACAGAGGGACAGCAGAGGGATTCAACAAAAGTCCAGCTGGCCTTCCCCCACACTACTGACCAAGGAAAACCCTCAGGTCTGAGTGTATGTTTAGCTCCAAAGGCAGAACTGCAGAGTTGTTAAGATAGGCTCTGGATACAGAATTGGGTTTTAATCACTTACAGGCTGTGTGATTTGGGGCAGCTTGATTGCCCTCTCTGAGCACCAGATGCCCCATGTCTTTGCTTTTTAGACAATGCCTTGCCTTCATGCAAGTACGGCATGGGGGTTGGTGTAGCTGACAGCCATGAGTACCCAAGGCCAGCAAAGAGGTGGGTGGTAGGAAAGAACAAGATTTCCACCAATGAAAAGCAATGAATCTCCCATATGACATCAGGATAATGGTACTAACAGTTTTAAGAACGAAGAATCCAGTGGTAAAATGAGGCCCCTTCTGGGGTGTGTGTAGCGATCTGTCATATCTCTCAGATTTGAGAATCTCCTCCCTCAGGATAAAAGTCAGAAATTCCCCTCTGCAGCCTGACTTGCAGCTGGGGCACAGGCATGTGGTCTGAGCTCTACTAACCAGTATCATCTAAGCAAAATGTCTTTTCAGATGAGAGTGGCATAAATAAGGAGGTACCACACAGAAGTTCCTGTAGTGGGGTTGGTGAGGACGGCAGAGATGCCCAGCTTTCAGAGGCAACAGGATGCGGTCCCATCAGACAGAAGCTGCTTAGTGTTTGAGCAGAGGGGCCCATGCTCAGTGGTAGCCACACCGGGTCTCCAGAGAGCCAGCATTGGTATAATTTGTGGGGTATTCTCAGCTGCCCGGCTTCTAAGTCTGACCAAGGTCCTCCCAGAAATTTTGTGAGCTCCTTAATATCCTTTCAAAAACTCACTTTCCGTTCAAACCAGCCAGAACAAGCACTTGTTGTTTGCCACTGAAAAATCTTAAAATATCATGTATTGAAATAACAGTTGCACCATTAAATGAAAGTCAAGAGAGAAGAAACACATTTTGGCCTATGAGGAGACTTTTAAAATCTCATAAATATAAAATATTAAATAACTGAAACAAATTTAGATAACAGCCTAATAGCTAATAAGCAAAATAAGCTAATAATTTATTCCAAAGAATATCTGGCATCATTGTAGCAGTTAGAGTAAGTAAAGGGATATGGCAATTTGTTAGAACAAAATTGTATCTACAAACACACACACACACACACACACACACACACAAACGGAGGTTGCACAGAATCAGTCTGTATCTGCAAACATGAAGACTGCTGGTTTGACCTCCATAGGACTAATTATATAGTTAAAGCCCAAGCAATTACTCCCCAGTAGGCATTAAGATGAATGATATATAAACTGGGCATTTTAATCATTAGTTGGATAAATTGGGTCTTAAATCCTAGGCACTGCAGAAGGTTTACACAAAGCCTATATATAATTCACCAAAGTCATTTCAATGCCAGAACAGCTTAGACTTCAAGTAGAGGGCACCAAACAAGAGCCCTTCGAGTCTTATCCTCCCAATAAAGACAAAAACATCCTGTGATTGGCTTTCTCACAAAGATAGAACTTTGAATAACACTAGCATCATCTTTCAGGATTATGACCTAAAAACATAGAACATTTGTAGGTCTTTAGGTTTGTCACACACAAAGAAGAAGAAGCCTGTGGCTTAGTCTGCTTTTCCTGAGCCCCAAAGTTTTGACTATGGATGTCCAGCTATTTGTAAGAAACCTGGAAGTGTTCAGTGGTGACATGAGTTATTTATACCTGGACAATATCCACTCCCATTTCTTCTGATATTAACATGCCAACTGTCGCTGGAATCCACACTTCCCTATAACCGGTCCATATGGTTTAATGGGGTGGTGGTGGGGTTAACCCCTCTCCAGGGATGGGCAATGACCCAAGCTTGACCAATCAGCTCAGCCATCATGTTTGGTCGGGAGACAGGCAGGTAACCAAGCTAGGGAATGAGAATCAAACCAGGGAACATACTGCAGCTACAGGGAAAGAGAAACCCTGCTGGAGTGACTCAGCTAAAAGACAAGCCTAGAACTTCTTATTGTATCTTGATATCATGAAGAAAAGACCTGCAGGCATGTGAAACCAATCCAGAGGAATGCAAAGCCAAGAAATGGCAAGAGACAGACTTCTGATGATACTGCTGGAGACCTGGATCCAGGCAAGCTTTGCCTGTACAGTTAACATGAACCAATTAATTTGATTTTTTTCCCTAAGCACCTTTGAATTAGATTCCTATCACTTGCAACCTAAAGAGATAGAGATTATACAGATATAGATTATGGATACAGATTATTTTAAGTTTAGGCTTTATAAAAGTTACAGAAATGTTTCTCCGAGTATAGAATGAGTTAGAACCTCAGAAGTTAATTTCCCATAACTATTCCCCATCCCAGGGTGCACTGCCTTTCCCACAATCCCCCGCTCAGGGAAATGGTGCTGGGAAATGGCCACTGATGGACCTAGGATGGATAGCCAACCCAAAGGCAGGTAATTATTTTGCTGCCCCCCACAGCTTGTATCACCTGACATAATAAACTGGGCCAATAGGAATCTCTTTTTTATAAACCTCAGCCAGGAGATATGAAGGGAATTGAAAATCTCAGGCTGCAGCCTTATGGATTTGGTTAACCATTTAGGGGCCAAATGTAAGGTAAAGAAACAGAAGATTAAAAGAGAGAAGAAGAGAGAGACTAACTGACAGAGACTACACGACCTGTGAGAAAGAAAATGACTCCATTCCCTTTGTTTCAGACCCTGTGAGGCCAGCTGCTTTGATTCTACAGCCATGGAATCCTTTCTGGGGACAGAGTAGAACAATGTTAGAGATCATGGCTGCAGAGTAAGTCATGTGGGTATGAGTCCTGACTCTCACTTACCACCCACACGCCTTGGGGCACATCCTCTAAGCCTGCTCCTCAGCAGAACAGGAATAACAACATATTACCTCTTGGCATGGGAAAGAAGATTCCGGGAGATAATACACTCAGAACAGCGTTGGCACACAGACAGGGCTGAATCAATGAAGTACTAGTCACTGTTACAAGAGCCCCTTTTACTCTAATTAGTTTGAGTGACATCCTGGTCTTTGACCACTGATAGAGCTTAATCTAAAACAACAATTTACTAAATGATTAACTTAAGTATAAATACAGTTTTACACAATACATATAAAACTGTCAACATATGGGTATACCAACAGTATAAAATCCTCTTTAACAAGGGAAAACCTTAGCCACGGTGTAGTAGCAAAGCACCTCGGCTATGTGGACACATCCCCATTCCCATCCTCAATGTGTAGGTGTATGACGCCCCAGTCCTCTAGGGTCCTGCACTGACCACTCAGGATTATATACCCCTGGTATATAATTCCTTATACCAGGGATGACACACCAACTTCTGAGATTTCTTTCTCTGCCTGCGACTGCTAGAAGTGTAGCTTCCTCTTCAGTTGCATTCTACAGCTGTGGCTATTTCTGCAGGTCCTTTTTCTCGCAGGGGAGCCACGCCTCGGGTAATGCAAAACATGGAGGTGCCACAGAACTACAAGAGCTTCTTTATAACAACTTGTCTTTTGGTATGTAGAAAACAGTTACGTCAAATCCTGAAGACTTCTCTTATTACTCAAACTGCTTCCTATGATGGCTTCCTGTTTTAAGTGGACCCAATCCCTCTGAGGTTGGAAAACAAAATTTGCCTAGAGGCTGGCGGGTTTGATCCTTTCACTGTTTCATCCCCTTCTGTGAAAACTACGCAAGCAATTTCACAGTCTCTGTCCCTTTCCAAATAAGCACCATTTAATCATTTTGTACTGCTGATGCAGGCTTTCCAGTCCTTAAAAAAAAACTGATTTTACTAAAGAAAGATGAAATAAATTAACTTTCAAAGAAACTTTTTATTTAAAAAAATTTGTTATTTCCACAGCCAAAAAAATATGTATTCACAAAAATAGTCTTCAAATCTGTTCCCCAAAATGCATTAAGAATAAGAGGCACACAACAGTCCTTTAAAAAGAACAGAAGTTTGATTTCTTAAGGGAATAAAAAAGGCCTTTCACAATGGCCTTAATGTATTTGGGTTTGATTTCTTTTCTAAAAGGCAATGATCAAGGAATTCAATCTACGCTCCCAAGGTCTTTCTCCCTCCTTTCTTCCGGTGAAATCAAGGTGCAAATTTTTTTGTGTAATTGCTACTCTAAAAAGCAGAGAACTAAAATATACAGCTACAGAAAAGGGCTGAGGAAGGAAGGACTGAGCATATTTAGCACACTCCAAAGTCTCAGGCAAAGTGAAGTTCCCATGTAGGAATAAGCCAATTTGGGGCTTTATAGCTGGTCACTCAACTTGCAAGCTGATTAGGTCCCAAGTTTCTTCCTACCCTGGAATGTTTAGAATTTAGAGTATGTTCTCCCCTAATACTTATGCTGTAAGCACCGACTTAGGTCACCTTAAAAGAGGCATTTCTGAGGAATCACATGTTCTGTCCTGCAGGTCCCCCACAATCCAGCCACAACTTCTGACCTTTTTTTAAGGAAATGCATTTAGAGTTCTAAATAAGACATAGCGTCTCAGTGCCTCTGACCCTACAGGACTGTCACCAGTGCCAAGACACCAGTGGTAGCCAAAGCCTGTGCTCCTTCCCCTCACCCCACCCACACTGACCTATAAAGAGAAACCTCAAGTGCTAAGGGGTAGGGGAAGGAAGAGTCCTTCCTGCCCCTGTTTCTGGTCCCCACTGGCTCGCCAGCAGAGAAGGCAAAAAGCAGGAACTAGAGGCCAGCAAGGCAGACCCCAGGGCCACAGAGTGCAGGATGGGTGGGGGAGGCGAATGTGCTAAGACTTGGGCAGGCCATTCCTCCCCTACCCCCACTTGGCTAGGGCCTGGCTGTGCTCTTAGCTTTCATTTCCACTGTCGGTTGCTAAGTGCTATACATAATGCAAAAGTAAATAGTTACACAGCGCAGTTTGGAATACACAAAAACACACATAAGGCAGCCAAAGCAGTTTGGGGTGGGGTCTCAGAGTTTCTAGGTTTATTTTTAGATCCTGGTTGACCAAATGAGTAACATAGATTGTCCAAAAGAAGAGAAGTTGAGGCCAAAACGTGTAGTTATTTAGAAACAGAAGACATTGACATTGGAGATCTCCAAGACCATCTTAGCTTATAAAATATGCATGGATCAAGTCCTTGGGTGCTTTAAACACCTCACAGTAGTTCTTTGAATAGGATTCAGCATTCAGTGCACTCACAAGACCTGCGGGACAGGCAACAGCATTCCCTGTCATTGGGGTCAAGGCAGCAGAGAGAGTGCAACACAAAGTACTGATATCCTTTAGTAAGGTCTAAAGTCAGTAACAGTGCTAAAGTCATGAGCGTGATTCTTCAAGGAAAGAGAAAATGCTTTATTCACCTTGCATTTTCCACAACTTCTAGCTTAGTGCCTTGGACAGAGCCGACACACAATAAATGTTTGTTGAATAATAATAATGCTCCTGGAAGAGCTCTTGATTCTGGCCAACCTACCTGAGATTCTCCACATGGCGATCAAAGTAGCCAACCAGAATTGAAATTAGAAAGATAAGTTTATCACCAAAAAGGACTCACAAGGAACACCATGATAACAGATAGAAGAATATAAAATAATGAACTATCAGAGTGGGAAGCAGGAATAACTCTGAGTGAATCATTGCTATTGACATAACCTTTAAACCTACAAAATAAGATTATATTTGTGGCCCTTCCACCGCACAGCAATACAGTAGAAATGAATGAGACATTGTTAGCAGAAGCGCTCTGAGTTTCTCAGATTGCACACTCCCACAGTATCACGATATTCATGTCACAAGGAGCCTGAGGGGATCAGGTTACTCTCAGTTTAACCACCCAGTTCCAGGTAAATGCAAAATTTTCTCATAGGAAAAGAACCTTCTGACACTGCTAGTTTATTGTTGGAAAAAAACAATGCATGAGTAAAAAATATGTGCTTTACAGAAATGGAAATTTTTTGGGTTTTTGGCCTCGTTCAACACAGGGTAATATGATAGATAGGGCAGTTGGTTAGCAAGTTGAAGGTGAAGAATAGTCGGTCTGGCTCATTTCCTCCTCACCCTACATCAAAATAAATTATATTTGGATTAAATAAAAATATTTCTTTAAAAGCAAATAATTTTTCAAAGCCAGCAGACAACAGGGCTGAGGATTTATCAAACCCTGCCTTATCAATATAAGAAATTACAGTGGAACATCTGCTCACTCAACAATGTCAAACTATGTCAAATGGACCAGGACATACTGGGGAAATATTTGTAGCAAATGTGCCAAAGATACATGTTAGTAAAGACCTTATGCTCATAACCTATATTTTTTGCTGAAAAACAAAGCAAATTACAGAATAATATGTACTCAAAGACACTGTTTTAGTCATAAAACCAAGTGCCTTTTATATCTTTGGAAAGAAGTGTATTTGTGTGTACAAACATGGAGAAAAGCAGAGAGACATACCAGGCCCTTGACACTCAAGGAGAGACAAGGCAGGAAAACTTTTCCTTTGGGAATCTTTGTTCTAATTGTTTCTTTTGTTATCACAAGCATATATTACTTTTGTAGTTTGAGAAAAAATAGAGAATTTTAATTTTAACTGATGTAAAAAAAATCTAAGGACAAAGAACACATAACCAAAAATTAGGGAAATGCAACTAGTCTATAATGACATGAAAAAGAAATGTTCAGCCTCTCTAGTCCCAAAAGAAATACAAATGAAAAAGAAAGAGTTTGGGTTACCCAATTAGTAAAAGTATTTCAAAGTGTTGATGGCCAAGGCAGGAAAAGAAGATGATACCAACACAATCATATAACATGAATTGCTCTAACCCATTTGGAAGACAAATTGGCAAAATTCTTTTTTTTTTTTTTTTTTTTTTGTAGAGACAGAATGTCACTCTATGGCCCTCAGAAGAGTGCTGTGGCATCACAACTCACAGCAACCTCCAGCTTCTGGGCTTAGGCGATTCTCTTGCCTCGGCTTCCCGAGCAGCTGGGACTACAGGCGCCTGCCACAACGCCCGGCTATTTTTCTGCTCAGCCGGGTCGGGTTTGAACACGCCACCCTCCGTATATGGGGCCAGCGCCCTACTCGCTGAGCTACAGGTGCCGCCAAAATTGGCAAAATTCATTAAGACTTTTTAAATGTTCAACCCCTCAACCTATTAAATATACTGGAAAAATATCCTAGGATATAATCGTAAATAAAGAAGAAATTATTGTACAAAAAAAATAGTAAAACATATGTCTAAAATTTTGACCAAATGACCAAAATGGAATGACTAACTAAAATGAGGTATATCTATTCAAAGGAATATTATAAAGGCAATAAGCATTCTCTCTGAAGATTACAGAATAAATTACGAAATGCTTGTCATATGGTTAAATTTTTTTTTGAGACAGTCTCACTTTGTCACCTTAGTAGAGTGCTATGTCATCATAGCTCACAGCAACTTCAAACTCTTGGGCTTTAGTGATTGTCTTGCCTCAGCTTCCCAAGTAGCTGGGTCTACAGGTGCCTGCCACAACTCCCAGCTATTTTTTTTTAGAGATAGGGGTCTCACTCTTGCTCAAGTTGGTCTCAAACTCCCGAGCTCAAGCAATCCTCCAACAGTGCTAGGATTACAGCTATGAGCCACGGCACCTGGCCATAAATTTTTAAAGAATTTTTTAAAGGAAAGTAGAACCTCCATAGTTGACCTCCTCCCTACATTGACCACCTCCATAAGTTGACCTAATTTTCATAGACCAGACATGCACCAGTCATGTATATCAATACAATAGGCCTAGTTCCTTATGTTGACCACCTCTGTATGTTGACCTGTTGTTACTGTCCCTTGAGTGGTCAACTCACAGAGGTTCCCATGTATATAAATATTAGAAAAATGTATATAAATATAAGAAAAAAAAATCTCTATATAAAATAATGAAAAGAAATGCTCTAATATTCAAATGCCTTTTAATATTCAGATTAAGGATGTTTTATTCCTAATTTTCTATATTATGTAGATTTTATTTTATGATAAGTCCTTACTTTTATAATTGTGGGGGAAATGGTATGGAGGGACCACCACCCAAGATCTGGGGGGCATAATTCTTTAAATGTCTTCCCATTGCTTTCCCAAGAAACTTCAGAGACCAGAACCAACTTATAATTCATTGCTTGTCGTTTGGCCCAGAATGGAAATGTCTTCCAAAGGGTGAGGTGGTAAGAATTCCCTAACAGATTTCCCATAGCCCCAGCATCCACTTCCAGCAAGTCAGAAAATTTACATCATAAAGAGTGTGTGTGTGGATGTGTTGCTTCCTCCTTCCTTCCCCTATCTTCAAGGGCAGCAAGACAAACCCCAGGGCAATGACAGCACCAATCTGCCTTCAAAAATAGAATAATATTGCAAAACAGTGAGAATCAAAGGAACCCCAGTCAAGACAACACCCTAATATTAAACATTTTTTATTTCAAAGATTTAGGGGTGCAAGTGGCTTTTCTGTTACATGGATGAATTGTATAGTGGTGAAGTCGGAGCTTTTAAGTTTTGATCTCTCATCATCCTCCTACTCTCCCCCTTCCAAGTCCCCAAAGTCTGTCATACCACTCTGCATGACCATGCATATCCAATGTTTAGTTCCCACTTACAAGGTATTTATTTTTCCCTCCCTCTTCACTTAGGATAATGATGTCCAATTCCATTCAGGTTGCTGCAAAAGACATTATTTCATTCTTTTTGTTATGGCATATATAGACCACGTTTTCTTTATCCACTCATCAGTTGATGGGCACTGAGGTTGATTTCACATCTTTGCAATTGTGAATTGTGCTGCAATAAACATACAAATGCACAAGTCCTTTTGATGAAATGACTTATTTTCCTTTGGGTAGACACCCAGTAGTGGGATTGCTGGATCAAACAGTGCGTCTGCTTTTAGCTCTTTGAGAAATCATCATACTGTTTTTCATAGAGGTTGTACTAGTTTACATTTCCACCAACAGGATATAAGCATTCCCCTTTCACCACATGCATGCCAACATCTATTGTCTTTTGACTTCTTAATAATAGCCATTCTGACAGGGGTAAGGTAATATCTCATTGTGGTTTTAATTTGCATCTCCCTGATGACTAGTGATGTTGAGCATCATTTCATCATAAACAATTTCAAATAGCACACTAAAATCCATCTCTCCTCTCCACCTTATCATATAATCCAAATTAATCATCTCAGATCCCTACCTGTGGATTACAAGCCCACAGGTAGGGATCTGAGATGATTAGTTTGGATTATATAATATCCCAAATACTGAATTAAACTAAATATTTCCCCTTCAAGGGCACAAGACAGTCAGATAAATAGTCAAAATCCCTTATGGAGCACTACAGATATGAATCACGTGTAAATGGTACATAAATCTTTAAATAAAAATAATAGAAGAAAATACCCCAAATATTAACTCTGGCTGCTTTCAACCATTTGAATTATACTACAGTTATGTTCCTGAAAGTTCTGGGGTAAATTAGAGATTTTTAACTTCAATGTTACTATAAATACACTCAAGGGTATTCACTACTGAAAGAAATCCTCTGAAATGTTTATAAAAGCAAAAACATTTTAGTAAAGAAAATGATACCCTATTTTCTGAAAGGTAGGGCAACCTCTCTTTGACATTAAAGACAGCAGCAGCATGACTTCTATGATATTTATGAGACACTACACCTTATCCTTGCATGTGTTAACCCCCTTCACCCACTCGACCTTCACAGCAACCCCAGGAGCCAGGTACTATTATTGCTCCAGATGTCACCTAAAGATACAAGCTCCAGGATGTCCCACAGCTAACAAGTGCCATAACTAAGACCAAAATCACATTAATCCAGCTCCAGAGAGGATGTACTTTTTCCATTACAGAACTACACACTGCCTCCTCATTCTTTTTCTGATGCCAAAAATATCCCTTAGTTTAAAAAAAGTTATCAACTAACTAAAAAGGGTAGACTATCAATACATATGTAGCAATTGTGAATGAACAAGGTACTGAATTACTATATATCAATTCACAAAGCTAATATGATTTGGATATGTTTGTTTGTCCCCACCAAATCTCATGTTGATTTTTGATCCCCAGTGTTGGAGGTGGGGCCTAAGGAGAGATGTTGAGGTCATTGAAGTCAAACCCTCCTTAGTAGATTAATCCCCTCCTGGGGGATGAGGAGGAGTGAGTTCTCACTATTAGTTCCTGGGGAGAGCTGGCTGCTATCAAGAGCCTGGCCCTTCCCCCCACCAACCTCCCTTTCCTCTCTCGCCATGTGACCTCTGCATACCCCAGCTCCATTTGCTTTCCACCAAGAGTGAAAGCAGGCTGAGGCCCTTACCAGATGACCAATCTTGAACTTTTCCAGACATCAGAATCATGATCCAAATAAATCTTTTTTTTTTTTTTTTTTTTTATAAATTACTCAGTCTCAGGTATTCCTTTACAGCAACACAAAACAGACTACGACAGAGCTATGCACGGCCATCAGATAATGGAAACAGAAAAAATAAGCCAATTAAGTGGTCTAGAGGAGAAAAAGAAAATTATAGAAGGCCCTAAAAATAGTTTTCATCTTATCTCGGCTTCAATAATAGCAGATTAGCATGTATTCTCTTGGAAATGTCACCTAGGCAACCAGAAATACAAAGACAAAGATGTTCAAAAAATGTATGTATATAAATCTATTTTAGACATCTTTTGAACATAAATAATCACTATTTCAAGAAAGACAATAATTAGGAGACTATATTTTTAAAGAGTAGGTACAGAAAGAAGTTTCATAAATAGATCCCCTAGTGTAAAATAGGGTGACAAGTTATAAAAGTCGAGCTCTATCATATAAGAGGCCGTGACCCACTGCCTCAAATTCAAACCACCAATCTATTGGGAGTGTTAAACATATTTTTCTATGTTTTTAAAATTTCATGCTTTCATCTCATATGCCCAAAGCAGACGAGTACAAAAAACGGTAAACTCACAAATTTTAAAAACACGAGTAGCTACTTTAAGTGCCACTTAACTAGGGTAATTATATATCCCCATGTTGCCCAGCACAGTCCCTGTTGCTTTTGGTATACTGATTAGAAAGCATTCTCCCTTTCACTCTCAAAAGTGTCCTGGTGTGAGCCATAAATTATATAGTCACCTTATATTTAGCCAAGAAATATTTCTTGATGAGTTATGATGCGCTGGCTACTAGACTGGACACATAGCTTCGTAAAATAAGATTATAATATACAAATAATCTTAGAATACTCCATCTGAAATGACAGAAATAACACATGAAACAACAGTGAAACAGTGAAAACTTAACAATCATTGGTGTCCTCTAGGTTACAGCAACTTCGTTCAGATCAGAGACAAAGTAGACAGAGTATCACCTTCAATGGGACACACCATAGAACTAATGACAAAAACAATTATGCTTCTTGAGCGCTCACTGTGTACCAGGCACCACGCTAAGCCTAATGCCTGGGTACTCACTTCATCCTCAAAACAACCTTACATGTGACAAACTATCATATCTCCATTTTATAGACGAGTTGACCTGCCCAGAGTCACACAAGAGACCTCAAATGCCTGACCCTCAAGCACTTGCTCTACACCACTGTGGATGTGCACATTCTGCCTCTTGATTGCTCAACCCTACCAGGAGCTGGCCCAGCAGAGTCCTTTATTGTCTCAGCCATCAGTTCTCTTTCTGCCCTGCAGCAGCACAAAGTGTGGCCATATCCAGGCCAAGGTTGCTGAATCAGGCAGGAAGCCACAGAGGCTGCTCTTCAATCCTTCGAAGGAGTCCCACTGAAGAGGCTATTGAGAAGAAATCTATCAGCGTTTAGGAGAGCAGTGAGGGATAGTGCAGGACTCTAAGGCGAGCAATGGCAAGACGCCATTACCATCGCTAGCCTGAAGGTACAATGGGAGAAAGTGGCTAAAGGAACCTAAGGAGGGTGGCTCTGTGGATAGGACAGTTGGCAGGCACGCTGGCCTTTGGCATAACAGACGCACCAACCTGCAGCATGCAACCCAATGGAAGGATGGGACAACCCCCCCCACTCTTGTCCCACCCTCCCATCCCCTCCTGGACCCACACTGGCCAAATTATACCAGAAACAAGAAGACACCAGTGGCCACTGATGCTAATGATAAAAATGGAACAGGGAGCCGAGGGGTGATGGCAGGCCAGCTCACTCACCATCCTTGTCCTACAGAGAACCTGTGCTCCAACAGAGGCAAAGTAAAGTGGCCTGGTCACTCTTCAGGAGTTAAGGGAGAGCCAGGAAGGCAAAAGACATCATCATCAGCACAGATGTGTGGCCAAGGCCAGCTTTGTGGGCATGTGACCACCTGTGCCATCACATAGTCCCTGTGCTCAAAAGGGCTCCATGCTTTCATTAAAGCTCTGCTAGCACCATCTTGAAATTCCTAACATTTTTTTAACAAGAGTTCATAGATTTTCATTTTGCTCTGAGCCCCACAAATTATGTAGCTGGTCCTTTATATATGTATATAAATCTATTTTAGACATCTTTTGATATAAATAATCACTATTTCAAGAAAGACAATAATTAGGAGACTAATTAAAAAGGCAAACCATTTTCTTCAGCTGGTGAGACTAAATTCTTTAAGTATCACAGTATTCCAGATACACTGTTTAAAGAAAGAATCCAAAGTTAATACCAAACAGACTAACAATGATATGGTAGGATATATAACATGGTAAAATGAAGGAGCACTTTAGCTTTCTCCTTCCTCCCTTTTGAAGTCAAATGGAAAAGCTGCTGACAAACCAAAATTAGCTGCCCCCTAGAGAGAAACAGACCTTAATTACAACTGCCTCCCCATAGCACACAGCGAATGGATTTTGGCTCTTCCCCAGTTAATGTGATCAATGCAGACAACAGACAGAATAATTTATGCCCTGGAGTGGACTCTCCTAATATACCCCATTAGATGGGCTATAATCATCAAATTAGCCAGGTAATTGCCAATGCTACCCTTTACCTGGCCTTGTATGCCCAATGCACACAGGCCCAAGTTTAGGGCTCAGCACTGAAAATACATAGATAAAAGACTTGCAGATGGGGTAGCATTTCCAAATAATAGGAAGCATTGACTTAGAAACCTGAGCCTATGCTACTTCTGCTCCCCTTCCCTGAAAAATTCCAACATCCTTAGCCTTCATCTGAGGAGAGCCCCCGTTAAGAAGCCAGAACAGGAGAGGGCGGAGCAAGATGGCAGCCGAGTAACAGCTTCCTTGCGGCTGGGCACAGTGAGACTGGGGAGAGAGGACTTCGGGCATCTCTGGCAGGTGGGATCTACCCAGGAACTTCCCCTTGGGGACACAGGGAGACAGCATGAGGCTTCTGGACACCCTGAGGAAGGCAAAAGC
>CAUYRH010054212.1:0-31399 GCA_963574655.1 Perodicticus potto
CGCCCGCCACAACGCCTGGCCATTTTTTTTTTTGGTTGTAGCCGTCATTGTTGTTTGGCGGGCCCGGGCTGGATTCGAACCCGCCAGCTCAGGTGTACGTGGCTGGCGCCTTAGCCCGCTGAGCCACAGGCGCCGAGCCAATTCCTGGGAATGTTGTTCTCTGAATGTTGTTCCTGGGAATGTACTGCCTCTGTTATCCCACATGGAACATTTATCTAAATCTAAGCTTGAGGAAGGCATTAATACTTCATTTTTACATCATTCTTCACCATCTTTCTTAGGGTGACATTTTAGCTGTTCAAGGAAATTAAAACAAAGCTGAATACTTCTTGGAAAACAATTATTTCCTGGCCCAAATATCACACAAAGATTTAATTGGTGTGTCATTGTGTGACTTTAACAGGAATTCATTCCATGTGGTATCACTGAGAAATTAGGAAAGAGTCTTCTAGATTTATAGCTTATAGTTTAAGAGCAGATTGCTGGCTTCCATCCAAGAAGCTGGGATATGTAAAGTTACAAGGATCACTCTTGTTTGAACGTATCCTTCCAATTGCCTATTATTTAAAAATTAGCTTGGCAGAGGGTGAAAGTCAGAACCAATAGTGTAATTATTTTACCTTTTGAAACTTGTAATGTTCATCAAAACGAACTTGTGGAGGACTTGGCATCGTGTGAGTGATGGTGGCCTTAGCCTTATACCAGCATTTTAGGTTTGAAGCTGAATGAGTTTTCTTCTGGCTAAAGTAGGAGTCAAAGACATGGATTATTCTTCATTTTGGAAAGTCAGAGTTTTAGATTATAATCTGTAATGGCTCTTAAGCAGACATTTAAAAATGTATCCAAAACCTAACCCAATTTGTGTGTAGACCACAAACACCACATTCTGCAACAGCAGTTGAGCAGGAGTGGGAAAAATCAGCTGTTTTCTTCATCTTCTGAATACCATATTTTCCTCCACATTCAGTGATGGGGAAAAAAAGAGAGACTAAGAATTAGCTACATCATAGTTAACTTTGTTTAGCTTGAGTCAGTGAAAGTGACTTGACTGCTGATGTGATGTCATCAGTGATCTGAAAAGTGATAGACACCTCTGTCTTTAATGGGCTCTTATGCTTAATAGTTACCCTTTGTTTTGCTACTTTGTAAAGTACATGAGCCCCAACATCTTAAACAGAGTTCAATTACGGAGTTGTAATAAATACTGCCTATAAAGTGATAGGGTGAATGTACTGACCCCCCGGGGAGGGATTGAGTGCATGTCCCACCCAGGAAACCAGGGACTGTACCAGTCCCTGCCTCCCTGACCCTTTAGATCCCATCCACCATGGCCCACGTGTGGAATTCTTTCCCAGTCAGGGATTTCACCCCACCTGCACCCGGGTGGAATAAAGACCACATTGCCCACACAGAACCAGGACTCCCATTTTCTTTTTGTTTTGAGCCTCGGAATCATCTTACATCTTTGGGTCCATAACGTCTGATAAAGGATTACCACTGGGCTGCATCAATCCAAGAGTTTTACTTAAAATGGAGGATTTGCCTTAACCACTTACTTCCCCCATTTGAATTTTGTTTTTTTCTTTTTGAGACAGCGTCTCACTATGTCACCCTAGATAGAGTGCTGTGGTGTCAGAGCTCACAGCGAACTCAAACTCTTGGGCTTAAGTGATTCTCTTGCCTCAGCCTCCCAAGTAACTGGGACTATAGGTGCCTGCCATAACGCCTGGCTATTTTTTTGTTGTTATTGTCATTATTATTTAGCAGGCCTGGGCCAGGCTCAAACCCACCAGCCCCATGCATGTGGCTGGTGCCCTAACCACTGAGCTACAGGCGCCAAGCCTTGAATTTAGTTTTTATCACCAAAGTAAAACTTCTGTCTGTCATTCAAGGGACCTGGTTTTAAGTTGTCAAGCTATTGCAGGAGTGGGACTCTGAGGTAGGCAGGTAAGGGGAAGGGTTGGTTTCAGCAGTTCAAAAGTGCCCTGAAATAACTGTGTGCAAAACTGTGTATGCACACACAAATTCTCAAACATACGCACCCTCAAATACAAAGCTGAGACTCTACTAGAGATAAACAAGGTGATTGTGGTCCTAGTGGGGCTAGTATTGCCAAGAGGGATGACAGTTTGGAATTGCAACTATATAGCAACTCACTCACCTCATTTTCAGATCTGACCAGTGTTTGCCTGAAACCCTCGGGATCCTATGGAGCCTTCAGTAAGTCCTTACATTTGGAGGCAATGAGCTCATAAAAGAATGCACTGCCTCTTTGGTCAAGGGAACACTGGGAGGACTCATGTCAGTGGAACACCTTCACCTTTGTTCATTTCACTCTAATTAACGTGAGAGAAGTGACACAGCCCTTGTAACTAGTGGACAGTCACCAAATGAGAGTGCATGCTTATAAAGGGTCCTGTGAGATCAGGTTTGGAGGCCCTTTTTTCACAATGCATTGAGACTTGGTATTTCTCCCAAGTAACTCACATTCCCACAACTAGAGGAGAACGGAGTCAGTTGAGAATCACCTCCAGAGTGGTGGGCTGGAAGAGCTGCTGAGGTGGGAGGGGGAAGCCGGGTGAGGGAGAAGAAACTTGTTCACATGCTTGTTAACATTTGAGGGTCTCTGACAAAGGATGTCTAATGCCTTGCCCGGGTCAGCCACGATTGCCCCCCCAGGAGGCCCCGTTGTGCACAGGAAGTCAGACACTAATGATGTTAGCGAGGGGACAAAAGCGCCCACTCCGGGAAGGGCCTAATTGCTGTGTCCGGCTCCCAAGCTGCTGGCCTGTAGCTGGAGGGGGCTGGGCAGGATGCGCTAAGTGTTAACACCTGGAGCCAGTGCTGCTGCCTGCCTAGTGGATTTATAGGTTTTGGGGTTTTTTTTTGAGGGGGGGGTGTTGGGTGTGTGTGCATTGACACACAGGCACTCACAAACCCTCTCTGCACCTTGGGGGACATTTTAGGATGTAGTATCTGAGAGACTACATGGAAATGGTTTGATCAGGGGGTCACACTATTGTTCAGCATCACCCGGGAAATGGGGAAGGGCCTTTGCTGACTTTCTTCCCCTTTGGGCTGATCAATTCCCTCTCTCTCCCCCAAGAAATCTTCTGGGGAAGGCTAGACCTTGCAGAAAGAGGCAGAAGGGTCACTCTGACTTTAGCTAAGTGAGAACTTACAGACAGAAAGATGAGGTTTTGAATGAGCTAGAGTCCTAGGGAGGTGGGAATATGGCAGGATGAGAGGGGTGATGGGGCACCTACCAGCACCCAAGAGGGGCTGTATGTATGTGAATGTCTGAATCCATATGGGGTGGGTCAGTTGGAGGGTTTATACTCCTTCGTTTCTAAGTGGGGTCTCTGGATTCTTTTTTTTTTTTTTTTGAGACAGAGCCTCAAGCTGTCACCCTGGAGAGAGGGCTGTGGCATCACAGCTCACAGCAACCTCCAATTCCTGGGCTCAAGCGAGTCTCCTGCCTCCGACTCCCAAGTAGCTGGGACTACAGGCGCCCGCCACAACGCCCAGTCATTTTTTGGTTGCAACCGTTGTTGTTGATTGGTGGGCCCGGGCTGGATTCAAATCCGCCAGCTCAGGTGTATGTGGCTGGCACCTTAGCCCGTTGAGCCACAGGCACCGAGCCAGGGGTCTCAGGATTCTTTGTGTCTACATGGAGCTTTGGACCTGGGGCCTATGTAGCCTTGGGAGGCCATTGGGTGGCCTTCAGAAGCTCTGAGAACCCCCTGAAATTGTATAAGAAATGTTTCTGAGGGAAATTGGGCAAGGATGTTTTTCTAGGAACCCTTTCCTCTTAATGACAACAGGGCCATTAATAATGAAAAGTGAAGGCCAGGGTGTTGGCTCATGCCTGTAATGGTGGGTGGACCCCGTGAGCTCAGAAGACCAACCTGAGCGAGAGACCCCATCTCTAAAAATAGCTGGGCATTGTGGCGGCCACCTGTAGTTCCCAGCTACTCAAAAGGCTGAGGCAAGAAGATCACTTGAGTCCAAGAGTTTGAGGTTGCTGTGAGTTATGACGCCATGGCACTCTACTGAGGGTGACAAAGTAAGACTCAAAAAATAATGATATTAATAATAATTAAAAGTGAAAGTACCTTGGCTTGGCCGGTACCCCTGCAGGAGAGGGATTAGAGGCTCAATCCCTGCCAGGACAAGGCTAAGCCTGGGGTCCTCCCATGAGCCATCAATGGAAGGCAATTTTGAGCACAGGTTGACTCACTTGGATTTTTGCAGCTCGAGAACAGGAGAGTTAAAAAAGGATGCTTAAAGCTTGCACAGTGGCTCACTCACGTATGATCCCAGCACTCTGGGAGCTGAGGTGAAATAATTCCTTGAGCTCAGTAGTTTTGAGACCAGCCTGACCAAGAGTGAAACCCGTTTCTATGAAAGTACAAAAACTAGCTAGGCAAGGTATCAGGTGTTTTACAGTCTCAGCTACTTGGGAGGCTAGGCAGGAGGATCCCTTGAGCCCAGGAGTTTGAGGTTGCTGTAAGCTATGATGCTGCAGCACTCTACCCAGGGCAACAGAGTGAGACTCTTTCTCAAAAATTAAAGAAATAATAATAATAAAATAAAAAGGATGCTTGAAGCTTGTTTTCTTTCCTAGAGAAAGGGGGGGGAGCCATAAATTTTGAAGAAGGGTCTAATGCTAACTTGCTGCTTCCCACTGTTATGTTAAGGAGGTTATTCTGTCAAAGACCACCAGGTCAACAGATTTAATAGGCTGACAGAAGGGTCACTTTGTTTTCTGGCATATCCTGTAACATTCCTATTAGCAGCAAAACTTAAAAGGGTGCCTTTCCAAATATAGGAAATCCACCTTAAGTAATTTCCAAATATGGGAAATCCACCTTGAAGGAAGCGAGGTTGTGGGGCTTGCCAGGGACCTGTTGGGGTGGAGAAAGCTAGGTACCCATGGCAACATCACAGTTCCCCCATTTCTGCAGGCATTTGTGCTGCAAAAGCAGAATTCCAGATGTGACACAGCATTTGGAGACTCAGTCCCCAGGCCTTGGAAACAGTGGTATTTGAAGTCAACAATTCAGAGCAGCACAGCTCTCTCTGTGTGGTCCTAAGCCTTTTTATTAGTAGTTATGTTTTGATCTGAACATTTCCTCCCAGCTTAGGCATAACAATCATGTTTAGCTTTAAGTTTTTCTCTATTGTCTAAGCACTGTTTTGCCCTCATAGGAAGACTTTCTTGGGCTTCTGGAGTGAGTCCTGGTAATTGTCCCTTTCACTCCTAAGTGAGTGAGCCAGCTGGTAGCTGATTTGCTGGCTGGGCATTTGGGTGCTTAGTTGTTTGCTTCCTTTTTGTACCCAATATTTCCAGAAAACCAGTTAATCTGTGTCTGCAAGTTGTCTGTATGTGCATTTCAAGCTACAGATGGGTTGACTGTTACCTTAAAGATGCCAGTTCCCTAACATGCGGTTCTCATTTGAGCACATGGGAGTGGCCTGTGAGCGGAGAGGAAAAGCCTGGCTTTCCGTCCAGAGACATGTTTTATAGCTTGCCTTTGACGTTTTCAGAATAAGGAAAATGGAACAATCCTGTCTATTTGTGAGTATCAGCCATGGGAGAACTTGCAGCCTGGGTCCTTAACAGACTAATTGGGAAAAATACTTAGGCTTTTGCTTTGTGAAAACCAAGGAAGCTGTGGAACTTCATTTTGTTTAGTTTTTAAACATAGGAAGAAAGCTAGCTTTTGTGTGCATAGATGTATGTGTTGCTATCTCTGGGCTTTAACTGCACAGGTACGTTCCAGCAGCAAAACGATAAGGAAATCATCAAGTCAGGAGTGGGAAGACCATTTTAAAATATGTGCAATCCCATGTAGGCCACTGTCATTTAGAGAAGTTGCTGTCTGAAAATTAACTCATGTAAATGTCCTAACACATCCTTATGTTTAATAAATGGATTGGGGCAGGCGTGGCTCAAGGGGTGGGATAGCAAAAAGAAGCTTGGATGAACACTGGAGCTTTCAGTTTGATAAGCAGGACACATGGTAACTTGGCATAGGCTGGCTCCATGTTAGAGCTCAGAAACAATCGTCCCTTCAGCTTTCCTTTGGGGAGCGTGAAATTAGGAACATGTGTGTGCTGATTAGCAACATGTCAGAGATGAATCATGATTATGGCTTTGGTCTGGTGCACAGGCCGTGCTCTGGAGCAGTGATTTCCTACCTCCCTGAGCAAATCTCTTTAATTAGTCTAAGATCTCCGGGTCTTTGCCGACATGGTAATTGCTGGTGGGAACCCAGCAGTTTCCCACCCCCAAGCTTGTGTGTTTCCTTGCTAAACATCCAAGATCTCACCTCTTCCTAGACAGACTGTTGGCAGCACCCTTCATTTCTGAAGTTGGTTGCACCTAGATGGGGGAGGATGAGAGAGAGAAAGAAACAGAGAAACAGTTCCTGGGAATGTGGAGAGAATATTGAATAGATCCAGGCCCAGGCTGACTTTGTGATTTATTTTCCTTGTGTTTTGGGTAAGCCAGCATTCTCCTCAGCTTACATCACCTGGGGCTTCTCTCTTGCAGACTTTTTTTTCTTCTTCCAAAGGTTTGAACTGAAATCAGTAGGATCTGTCTTTGCTTTTGAAGCCACTTGAAATAGCTCAGTGAAGGGGCTGCGCGTTTTGCCTCCTGCCCTCCCCCTGTCCACTGGTCATGGGCCAAGGTTTAGTCCTCTTGTACAATTTAAGCCTCAAACTGTTGTCTGCTATCTTTTCATCTTATTGACACATTGGAAACCCAAGATGGAGAGAATGGAAAAATGGAGAAGTATGGAAAAATAGGAAGTATGACTTGGCCATAGTTTTAAGTAGTTACTAGGTATACTTTTAAAAAGCCCATCCTCTTCAGATTGTGTATGAAACCAAATAAATAAATAAATAAATAAAAACCCATCCTCTCAGTTCCTTCTGACCAAAGCTCTTATTTAAATTCTCTTCACTAAGCATTACGGGCTTTCTGAAGTTTCTTAATTGATTACTGTTTGGCCTGCTATATTTAGCACAGTTCTTTTCAAAATGCATTTTTCCAAAATGGCAGTTAAGCTGTCTTGGAGGTAAATTGGGATCCTGCTCCATGGCTGTCTTTTTGTGTCCAGGCCTTTGCTTCTTTGCCATATGGCTGGAGCGTGGTGTGGGTTTTTGCCTTTTGAATTTTATTCCTTTAAAACACTTAAGGATTATCCTTTCCTCTCTTCCTGAGTAGATGTTTTCTCCATTATGTTCCCATTTGTGGCTTCCGTTTCTGCTGACCATAGAGCACCAACCAAAGGAATTTCATAGTGGAGCTTCAGGCTCCTGGGACTTGCCTCTTAGCCTACTTTATAACAAATTAAAAGCAACCCGTCAGTGCAGCAAATGGGTTAATTAACTAAGAACGTGGCACCCTAAGGCTGCAGCTTTGGTGTTTATAGTTTTTAAGTAAGAGGCAGCAAACAAGTATCTTTAGTCATGAACTCATTAAATATCAAAACAACGCAGTAACTAAAAGCTTGGGATTGTTACCTGAAGAACATTTTACAAAGCTATTGATGAGTTTTGTAAGTTGCCTTACCTGTTTTCTTTTAGTGTGGCCCCTGAATCTGAGCCTGTAAATCACTGTGTAACGCCAAGCTAGGTTCTTGGTGTATATTACCTGGCTTAATCATGCATTCATTCGTTCAGGCAGAAAAATGAGTATTTATCAAGGGCTGACTATGGCCCAGGCCTAGGCCCATGGGGCAGGGCTTTTGGAGCCTGCCCCTTCTAGCCAGTCTGTCTTTTTTTTTCCTTCCTTGAGACAGAGTCTCACTTTGTTGCTCTGGGTAGAATGTTGTGGCATCGTCATCGTAGCTCACAGCACCTCACACTCTTGGGTTTGAGCAATCCTCTTGAGCAAATCCTCTTTGAGCAAAGCCTCACAAGTCTGTAGAACTACAGGAGTCTACCATGATGCTCAGCTAGTTTTTTTCTATTTTTAGAAGAGATGGGGGTCTCACTTCTTGCTCAGGCTGGTCTCATACTCCTGACTTCAAGGAAGCCTCCCACCTCAGCCTCCTAGAGTGCTGGGATTACCGTTGGGAGCCACCATGCCCAGGCAGGCCAGTCTGTCTTCCGCCTCTCCTCCTCTAATCCAACTTGTGCACTTACCAGAAATGGAGGTTACTGGGCCACTCAGTTCCCACTGTGACATCAGTAGAACACACTTCCAGTCAGGTGGTCAGTGCCTCCCGCCACTTTGTCCTGACTTGCCTGTCTGCCTCATCTCCTGCAATCTGGAGTTCTGGATGCCGGAGACAGATCATACCCGGACATGCACCTCCCCCGGGCTTTCCTGTGTCTCCCTAATGTATCTCCTTATAACTTGCCTGTAGTATGACTCTCACCTCCTTTGTTGAAGCAAGAGTCTGAAAGGATAACATAAACATTTCTGAGTTCACGAGTGTCAGAGTCTGTGCAAACTCCACACCAGTCCTTTCCAGAAACTTTTATTCAAATACTTTATAGGATGGTTCAGATACTTGCCCAGGGTCACACAGCTGGAAAGGGGTGGTTTGAACATATATCTGTAGAGCTCCAAAGCCCATTTTTTCTTTTTTCTTTTCTTTTTTTTTGAGACAGAGTTCTTAAGCTGTCGCCCTGGGTAGAGCGTTGTGGCATCACAGCTCACAGCAACTTCCAACTCCTGGGCTCAAGCGAGTCTCCTGCCTCTGCCTTCCAAGTAGCTGGGACTATAGGCATCCGCCACAACGCCTGGCTATTTTTTGGTTGCAGCTGTCATTGTTGTTTGGCAGGCCCGGGCTGGATTCGAACCCTTCAGCTCAGGTGTATGTGGCTGGCACCTTAGCTGCTTGAACCACAGGCACTGAGCCATTTTTCTCCTTTTTTGAGACAGAGTCTCACTCTGTTGCCCAGCCTAGAGTGCAGTGGCATCAGCCTAGTTCACAGCAACCTCAAACTCCTGGCATCAAGCCATCCTCCTATTTCAGCCTACCTAGTACCTGGGACTATAGGTGGGCGCCACTATGCCTGGCTAATTTTTCTATTTTTAGTAGACGGGGTCTCCCTCTTGCTCAGGCTGGTTTTGAACTCTTGAGCTCAAAAGATCCTCCTGCCTCTGCCTCCCAGAGTGCTAGGATTATAGGTGTGAACCACTGCACCCAGCCAGACCCATTTTCTTAACCACTCTACTCCAGACAAGCCCCCAGCCAGCTCACAGAAGCCTGTATCTAGGATGGCAGACTCTCAAGCAGCAGTTCTGATGGCTCACTGTCTTCCTGAAGCCAGGGTGGGGGAGATACAGTGACAAGCAGTCAGTTGTGAGTATGTGTGACATCAAAATCTATTTTATCCACATTGCAGCTGAAATTGTGTAAGTGTTATTAGCTTCCATTTGCTGCTGTAATCACCACAAACTTAATTGCTTAAAATAACATAGATGTAATGGTTCTGGAAGTCAGAAGTTCAATGCAGATCTTTTTTTCCCCTTTTTTCAATATAGGTCTTATGTGGGTAAAGGCAAGGTGTTGTCCGGGCTGGCCCCTGTGGAGGCTCTGAGGAGACGCCCTCCTTGCCTTTTCCAGCCTCCAAAGACCACCTGTTTTCCTTGGCTCATCAGCCCCTCCTTCTTCCATCTTCAGAACCAGCCTATAGTATCTTCAGTCATTGCTCCATCAACACATCTCCCCTTCTGATTCTGACCCTTTTACCTCCCTCTTACGAGGATCCTGTGATCGATCACATTGGGTCCCCTTGGGTAACACAGACTACTCTCCCCATTTTAGGACCCATAAACTTAATCACATCCACATGGTCCTTTTTGCTATGTAAAATAGCATAGTCAGAGGTTCTGTCTCCCACAAAGTTTAAAGAAAACATTGGGCTAGCCATTGCACACCATTTCTATATTATTCTATGTGCACTAGGACAACCCAGTGGAGCATGTGTTGTGTGTGTCCCAGGAAGCTGTGCTCTCAAGGACTTCCAGGAGTAAAAGGTCTTTAGGGCACACAAAAAAACCTGTAGCTGGATAGGGTCTCTGCTTCTAAGCTCCATGACCAGACTTGGATGGTCACAGGGTCTTATGGTCTCAGGTTTTCTGTGGAATTAGAATTATTATTTTGCATCTACATTCACAGAAGTGTTATGCTATTCAAACTGTGCTCCTGTCAAGTGAGTATGCAGGCAGATGTGTCAGGAACACCGCGTGACAGGAGCTAGACTTAGGCAGCCGCCGACCAGGAGAGCTCTATGGGGCATGTGGGAAAGGGGGATTCTGGGCACGCAGGAGTGCCTAAGAACATGTTCTGGGCAGAACTGCAAGGCCCAAGGGGTGTGGAAGGTGGAGAAGGGAATGCTGGAAAGTTAGGCAGGGGTCACATCAGGAGTGGTCTAGGGAGAATGGGGAGCCAGTGAAGGACTTGGAGCAAGGGAGTGAGGGCAGATCTATGTGTTTGGCCCTGACCTAGCTCCTTGAGGTCAGGACCTGGGTCTGGTTCATAACCGAGTGCTCAGCCCTGTGTGGCTGAGGCCAAGGTGGAATGCTCTGTGGCGAGTGTGAGCTATGTGTGAGACTCACCATCCTTCAAGACAGCCTCGCTGAGCCCCCCTCTGAACAGCTCACACATATCGCAGAGACTTTATTCGGAAGGATTTACGTTCTTACATACTTGATATAGCACATCTCATGGTCTTAGGCTCCTTTCCACAATGCATTAGCATGCCTAATAAATATCTGTTAAAAAACATGTTGCTGGGGAAATATAGAGGAAACGAACACAAGAAATGTAGGGGAAATAGGAAAAGAAGGGAGAGCTGATCAAGTCCCACAGTGAAGTGAGTGGTCATCAGAGTCTATTACCTCGCAGCACGCTATTAAATGGAGTGTGCTTCGTTTTTGAAAAGTTCTTCTACGGGGCTTCATGTGATCCTCCTCAAACACTCCTCCCGGAGAAAAGCCACATGAGTTCTTTAAAAAATAAAAATAGTTGAAATCCAGGCCCAGTGGTGTGGTTTGCCTTTGGACACCAGGTAGAGGATGGGAGGTTTGTGGTGCTTACTTAGGCCTCTAAATTGTGTTCGTTTCCCTTCTGTGATGCTGCTCTTGTTTTTTTCTCCATTCTAGCTCAGTTATCCTTCCCTTTTGTAAGTTTCTGGCATGTTTCATCCTTACCTTCATTCCTCCTTACTCAGGGTCTATCTTCCAGCTTTCCTATGTTGCGTGTTTATTTACAGCCACCTGGCTCTTTTGCCCTAGCTACAGATACCTTGTTTTGCCCTGTGGAGGGCCAGGGATTGATCTGAGATTTGTCTGTATGTCTTAGGTGTGGCCCACATGCCTAGTTACTCTTTGAAAGGATGCACGTCATGCTCCTTCATTCCCTGAGGGCAGGGACTGTAGCTGTTTTGTTTGCCACCTAGTGTAATTTTTCTAGCTCATAATAGATGTTAAGTAAGTTTATATCCTGGGGGCTTATAAGGGAGTAGAGGGCATTGTTGGGAAGTCTCAGAGCTTTGGTCTTAGAGATCAAAGGTTGAGGGTTATTGAATTGTTTCCTTCCTGGTCTCTTGCCTGGTTGTTAATTACTCTGGTCTTTACCATTTGGAGGTTAGGCAGCCTCTAGCTGCACAGACTGTGACTTTGTCCCTAAGGAGTAATGGACACTCTTAGGATTTTAATAAGGTAATGATGCATTCCAAAGTGTTTCAGTTCAGGGGAGGTATTCTGGAATCCTGGGAACGTGGGGAAGAGAGGATGGGAGGAGGAAAGCTGGAGAAGGCAGGTAAACCATGAAGTAGGAGAGCCCCCAGAAGACTAGGCTGGTGCACTGTGTTGATTGAAGTTTTGTGTTACTGCTTATTCCTCACGTAGAGTGTGCGTGTGTGTGCTTGTCCATGTGCCCCTTCCTGCACAGCTGTGCTTTCCCAAGGCCTGTGTATATCTGAGCTCAAGGATACAGTTTCAGGGGGCGTGCCTGGCCTCAGGTTAAGCAATGTGAACATGCCTGTAGCATCTGGATGTGATGGGGTTGTGGTCTGAAACCCTGAGCTCCATCAGAAGTGTTCTCCACATTGTGTCTGAGTATAACAATTGCCCATTAAATACCAGGCTGCCAGCTTATGGTCTCCCTCCACATCCTCCTTGTTAGTGGAAACTTCAACAGTGTGATTATGATATTTTCCCATCATTTAGCATTGCAGAATTAACATATTTTAGAGAGTACTGCAATTAATACAGCACATTTGCAGAGTATTATAAAAACAGACAAGTCAGATTCCTTAGATCTATAGCTGCTCTTTTCCATGATGGGTAAGTGGTGGGTTAGTAAAGGCGGGGTCGATGAGAGGGTTTCAGTATTCCCTCTGTGGGTGCTGGAATGGAAGTGGGAAGTCTGGCGGAGTTGTTAGCCCCGCTATTAAGAGTGCAGATGGCTAACGGCCACATCACCAAGAGTTAAGAGTTAGACCTTTTAAAGTCTTTTTTTCTTTTATGACCCACCCTATGTATTCCAAGCATAGGTATGGATGCAATGAAGAATTTTCTCATTAAAAATAACGGCTTATTCCCACACTCATTCCCAGTCTTGGAATGAGAAACTGGTTTCCTTAGACTGGAGGAATTGCCGATCTGTCTTGGCTTAATAGAGCTTCAGATGAAGGCGTCTGGAGTAGGCACATTTTATAACCAATGAGTGCTCAAAGAGAATCTAACTGGAAGGGCTCCAGCTGGCAGCTCTTTGTCGGTCTCCCAATTTTACTGTTAATGAATTATTATTTAACCCCTAAACCATACAGCCTGCTTCTCTTGTCTTAGGGAAGTGAGCATTCTTTTTTTTTTTTGTAGAGACAGAGTCTTACTTTATCGCCCTTGGTAGAGTGCCATGGCGTCACACAGCTGGGAAGTGAGCATTCTTAACTGCTCACTCCTGGGAATCTCCTGGGCTGGAGGGAGTTTGTTGTCAGAGGGCCCTGGAGTAGGCAGGAGGAGCGGTGGGTGGAACTGGCAAGACCCTGGGTCTCCCCAATTCTACATGCACTTATACTCCATGGGGATCTGTACTAGAAGAGCAAATTGGCTTCACTCTGCATCCTGTTCTCTTGTTTTCCCACAGGGAGTGGGGCCGGCCAGCAGAAACAACGGGCTGCACAATATCACCTTCAGATATGACAGTAAGTAACTGGCTTGCCTGCTGAAGAATGGAGCCCTTTCAGTAATCTAAGGCTTACACAGTCATGGTGAATCAAGGACGCTGCAGGTCTTGGGGTTGGGGAATTTTCTGAACCTGTTCAGGTTTGTCAATAGAGCTAAAGCTCAGTCTCCATTAAGCCACTCAAGTATTTGGAGGCTTGAACAGGTCAAGAATCTTCCATGGTATTCAGAGAAGTTATGTACAGAGACCTTCCCTGAGTTCCTAGGGACTTAGCCATGGGCTTAAGAACAAATGCAGATGCCAGAAGGGCCCAGCAGGGGACAGATACACAAAGTTGCTCACATGCAGTATGCCAGGGAATGGCGGAGATTGGCAAACTGGATGACCCATGTCTGGTCTGAAGGGAGCTCTTTGGTTCCAGCTTGTTATGACCTTGAGGAATTCCCACAGACTGTTGCCAAATGTGATTTCCAAGAGTAGTGGGCAATCCGTACTTTTTGTGTGAACTTTTTTTTTGAGATGGGGATCTCACTATACCACCCAGGTTCCTCTCAAACTCCTGGGTTTAAGTGATTCTCCTCCTTCATCCTGCCAAGTAGCTGGGACTACAGGCATGTGCCACCACACTTGGCTCTGTGTGAACATTTTCTAATATTGGCAATTGTTTAAAAGTTTTCACAGACATAGAGTGGGTCAAGTGAATCTGGGTCCCAGATTGGCCCAGGGATTTCTAGTTGGGCTTCTCTGATTCCAACCCCAGCCCTCCCCTCCATATACCTGCCTACCAGAGCTATGGCAGGTGATTTGACTTCTCCAAGCCTTGGGTTTCTCATATCAAATAAAGATGTTTCCTTCTCCTAACATCAGTTTGAGGCTTAATAACTGCTCAATTTGGTAGCTGGCCTGCAGTGTACACTAAATAATTGATACCTATTAATACTAGAGTCTGACTGGAATTTGAATACAAGCACCATTTTTTGCCCTTTTTCTCAAGAAAATGTGACTTTCTCTGGCTGAATTGATTTCTAGGGGAGAGGTATTTCTGATTAAATACACAGGATTCCTTCAAAGAAACTGCTTTCATTAAGAAGGAGGTAGTTGGAGCGGCGCCTTTGTCTCAGTGAGTAGGGCGCCGGCTCCATATACCTCGGGTGGCGGGTTCAAACTTGGCCCCGGCCAAACTGCAACAATAAACTAGCCGGGCGTTGTGGCGGGTGCATGTGGTCCCAGCTACTCAGGAGGCTGAGGCAAGAGAATCACCTAAGCCCAGGAGTTGGAGGTTGCTGTGAGCTGTGTGACGCCACGGCACTCTACTGAGGGTGATAAAGTGAGACTCTGTCTCTACCAAAAAAAAAAAAAGGAAGAAGGTAGTTGTACAGAATTGTGAGCATTTTAGGCTTAGGAACTATCATTTGTAAGTAAAAATGACAAGAGGGAGCTTGACTCATATTCAGTGACTCCTGACATCTGATGGAGCTCTTAGACGTGGTTCTGAGTGAATATAAGTAAGTGGCTTAGGTCACATTGAGGCCTCTGGAATAATCAATGCCACAGAAGGCTTTTTGAAGTCACGGATACAGTCTAACAGGTTTAAGATACAAATATGTGTGTCAGTTCACACCACAGTTGCTGGATATGAATTTTAGGTTAACCAGTGAGGACTTGACACTCAGACATTTCACATGGGCAGTATGTGCATGTTCTGGGTAAATGCTGGTATGATGAAGAAAGATTTGCGCATCTGTGACACTTGTTTCAGCTAAGAAAAGACATGTAAGGGATCTTTCTTTGAGTTAGAAGGTTAATTTTGTTTTTGAGACAGTCTTACTCTGTCACGTTGGGTAGGGTGGATTGAGTGCGTGGCATCATAGCTCACAGCAACCTCAAAACTCTTGGGCTTGAGCAATCCTCTTACCACAGCCCCTCGAGTAGCTGGAAGTACAGGGGCCCGCCACAACCCCCGGCTAGTTTGTTTTTTTAAAAAAGTAGAGACAGGGGTCTCACTCTTACTCAGGCTGGACTCAAACTCATGAGCTCAAGCAATCCACCCATTTTGGCCTCCCAGAGTTCAGAAAGTTAATTTCTGATATATGTTCTTGGTTGCGACAGATCTTATATTACCATTCAAGAGTTCAAGATTTTCTGGTCAGCTGCAAACAGGCATTTGCATCTCTAATTTAATATGGGGCTTGTGAAAGAAGATCTCTACCTGTAAAACGTAGAAGTTTTTATCTTACCATTTTCTTCCTGATGCTAAATATTTGGCCTATGCAGCTATGCCTGCCTTAGTCATAACATTCTTTTTAATTAGAATTTAATTCACAGTTCACAATGACTCCTGAGACGTTTGAAGCATTTTGCATTTTGGCAAAATGTCATTCGGGCATAAAGTTTTTGTAACTGGAACATAAAACTTTAGACTTACTAATAATTAGATCCAGACTGTGTTTAAAAAAAAAAAAAAACTTATTCAGTGTTTTCCACTAAAAAAGATATTTCTCTCTTCCTTCCACAAGGAAGTTCCTGTTATTGTTCAGCTGACTGGTTACTTGTTCTGTTTGAAATAGCTAAGACCCAATTATTGAGCTTTCACCAGGATTACTAAACTATAGAATCTTATTTTTCTATTCCTTTATCATTTAATGTTATAAAGGAAGAAAATGTCATACCATTAAGTCAAAACTGAATCTTCTAAGTCTCCCTGCCTCCTTTGGCCTCACATTCATGTTTCTCCTGAAAGTGTAGTATGCTTGAGGGAGTGTGCCTTAGTAAGTTACAATAAATTTTCTTAATACTTAGACTTTATATTTGCATAATTGTTGTATCTACTGCAACCCAAAGACCATTAATTTTGGCATTAGAAATGAACAAAGAAAAAACATTATTTGCTGTTGTTCATGCATCTTTGCAGAGCTATTTTGTGTCAAAGGTTTCTCTTTTACTATAAACCTTAATAGATAGAAATATTTGAACTTTACAAGTATGATAGTATCTGTCTTTCTTTATATTGGGAAGCTGGTCTCCGCCATGACATTTGCAGGCTGAACACCTCTGACTCAGAGCTTGTGTGAGTAGTGATAAGCTTGTGCTGATGATAGAACAGCAAGAGCCCTAGTTGAGTCATCAGAGGCTGCTTTTTGGTGTTGCCCCTTGGCTGGGCAGTGGTGGCTCCGAAGCCACCTAGGTGATCTCTCCTGGCTGCAGCTTCCTCATTTGTACAATGGGGTTGTTAAACCAGGTGTTTAAAAATTTTTTCCTTATTTTAAAATTCTATTCTATATCCAGAGAATACATGTTGATTGCTTTCTTTTTTTTTTTTTGTAGAGACAGAGTCTCACTTTATCACCTTCGGTAGAGTGCCATGGCATCACACAGCTCACAGCAACTTCTCTTGCCTCAGCCTCCTGAGTAGCTGGGACTATAGGCGCCCACCACAACGGCCGGCTATTTTTCTGTTTTGCAGTTCAGCCAAGGCTGGGTTTGAACCCGCCACCTTCAGTATACGGGGCTGGCGCCCTACTCAATGAGCCACAGGTGCCGCCCCTGTTGATTGCTGTAAGAGTGAATTTTCATCAAAGTAGAATTTGGCTTTGTCAATTATTAACATCCTTTCAAAATAAGAATGTTGAAATGTGAATGTGACTGTTTTTTGAAGCCAATGGAATTTAGAGAAGGCAATGTGCCTGATTTAGTTAGGCAAGAAAGCAGGCAGTGTGGAGAATGGAGTTTTAAAGGGATTGGGAGGTTCATTTTAGTGTTTGTATGTCCTGCTTTAATAAGAAATTTAAAAGGAGAAACATTATGTGAGTGTTAAAATAGGCTTGGCAGGGTAGCAATTAGAATGTTTATAGCACCTCTGTGTGGTGAGAAGTTATGAATGATTTTTACATTTTTCTTGTATTCTTTTGTGGCTTTCAAATGTCTCCAGTGAACATTTTTAGTTGGAACAATGGGAAAGTGCAATATAGTTTAAAGGGAGGCAAATGTAGCAGACTCCCCAAGCTTCTAAGAAAATGCCCCAGAATGCTTCACCTCGAAGAAAAACACCCTGACTTCAGAGGACTAATGGGCAAGTTTGGACTGTTGATGATACTGATGACCTTCCAGATACTAAAAGAGAGTGTTCAAGTTTAATCATTGAGAAAGAAAAAGGAAGAAGTGGGAGAATTGCTGGTGGTGTCTGCTGGGGCTGGCTGCTGGATCTTCCTGCTCTGTGGCTAGAGCAGCTCACCTTGGCCATTCTTTGAAGTCACAGCCTAATTCTGGCTGGAAGCTTCTGGCAGCTTTTTAGGAAATTTGCAGATTTTGACGGGGTATTTAGCAATCCCAGGTGGTACAGCTGCTCACATTGGCTACATTGACAGGTGGCAGTGAGTAATATTCTCAGACAAAATCAAAGATTGATGTGGCTTTTGGCTTTTGAGCTATATGGTGTCCTTTGGATTAAGTGGGGATTGTGGGTGACTTTGATGGCACATGATGTTTCAAAACAATGGTTTTACTTTTGAACTATGCTAGTTAGCATCCTTATCACTTAGTCACTAAGATAGTACCTTATGCAGACACTAACTGGGTTATTTAAGAGTCTCACTGTGGGCTCTGGCGCCTGTGGCTCAACAGGCTAAGGCGCCAGCCATGTACACCTGAGCTGGCGGGTTCGAATCCAGCCCGAGCCCGCCAAACAACAATGACGGCTGCAACCAAAAAAAAAATGGACGGGCGTTGTGGCGGGCATCTGTGGTGCCCAGCTACTTGGGAGGCGGAGGCAAGAGACTGGCTTGAACCCAGGAATTGGAGGTTGCTGTGAGCTGTGATGCCACGGCACTCTACCCAAGGTGACAGCTTGAGGCTCTGTCTCAAAAAAAAAAAAAAAAAAAGAGTCTCACTGTGAATCACTGTCCCAGGGAGTCACACCCTCACCTTAGTTGCTTTCCCCTTATCACCTTTTCCTCTAGGTTTCTTCTAAATACAAAGCCCAAATTATTTAGCCATTCTTTTCTTTCAGATCACTCTTTAATACTGAAAACTGGTTGGATTGGTATAAATAATTAATTTAGGTAAAATGTCAAGAGAATTTTAAAAAGTGGCAGATATATAAACATATTCTACGCTGTGTGTGATCCTCCCAACACTGTCCTGGAGTTTAACTTGGGGTGGGGAGTTGGGGGTGCTATAAATAAATCCCTCTGTAGCATCTTATAGTCAACCTTTGATGACTGATTTGTGCTTTTGAGGCACACGTCATTAAACAGAATGGGTTTTGGCTGCCTTCAGACGTGCTGTGTGTAATTTGACAAGATGAACCTGAAAATTAAAGTAACATTTTTAATTTAACTGTTCTTTCAACTCTCTAGACTGTACCACCTACCTGAATCCAGTGGGGAAACATGTGATTGCTGATGCCCAGAACATCACCGTCAGCCAGTATGCTTGCCATGACCAAGTGGCAGTCACTATTCTTTGGTCCCCAGGGGCCCTCGGTGAGTGGTCAAAAGTTGAACCCACCATGGTGACCTGGGTGGGTGGTCAGTGCAAAGGTTCCACTCATGATAGCCACCAGGGGCCAGGCAGGTCTTAATGTGAGTGAAGTTTATGTTGGACTAGGTGCAGACACATTCTGTACTTTGTCACATACACTTGCTAGGCACACACATGGCTCAAAGCTACGTGCACCCTATTCCCCTCCTCATCATGGTGTTCTGTTTCCTTGACTATTGGTAGAAATGTATGTTTGAAACAGAATGGTGTATGAGTGATAAATGGCACTGAGGCTTTGGGTTCTCTGTCTCCAGCTGTAGTCGGGTGGGTGGGTGGCAGTGCCAAGAGAGTCTGTGGCCCATCTAAGGGTGTAATGGCTTCAACATCCAGCATTAGTGGTCCCTGTGGGGCACCCAGATGTGCAGGCCTACCATTGGTACATTTTTCAGGAAAATCCCACTCTTCACGAGAAACCATGAAATCAATGACGTTTTAAATGTTGACAACTAATTGAATTTTTATTTAAATTGTGTGGACCAAAAAAAAAAAAAAAAAAGAAAGAAAGAGAAAAGCAACCTGAAAGAAAGAAACACAGAAAAGCAAACCCACATTATCCTGCCAGACTCAGGTTGAGGCTAAATTTGTTTGTCTTTTTGAATGAATCAAGGATGCCCAAGAGAGGGCAGTTAGTCAGGCATGAGCCATGAGAAGTGACAGTTTGTTCGGAAGGGCCTGGCTTTGAACACAAAATCAACTTTTCAAACAAGGCACTGAAACTTTTCTGAGCCTCAGCTTCCTCATCTGTGAAGTGGAGATGAGAACTGCCTTCATAGCAAGAGAGACATTTCCAGAGAAAGCTCTCAAAGAATAGTGGCTGCTATTATCATCATCAGAACCTGGTTCTCAGGCCCACCTTGACATCTTACTCAACAGGAACTTGATCATACAAGTTTTTAAAACCTGGCCAAGGGAAAAGTAAAGTTTGAATTTCTTAATCTGAACAGGGTAAACGTCAGAAGAACTGGATTGCAGGAGGACCGAGTGCAGGGAGAGCGAGGACAGAGCCAACCATGGGCCGAACCACTTTCCACATAAATACTTCTGGGTCTGAACTCAGTGGGTTTTCCAAAAATAATATTATCTTAACATTTAAAGATAAAAAACATTCTCTGTAGGTGAAAGAGAAGCGGTCATTCCATGTGTGACTTAAAGGGTTAAGCCGTCAGGGGGTTTTCCTGACGAGTCTCAGGCTCCCTCCTTAGAAGGAAGGAGAGAAGTGTCACCTGGAGTTGGGAGAACCGGCATGTGGAACAGGGAGGGCAGAGGCTGTGCTTTTTCTGGATGAGGATTTATGGGTGGGGTGAGTGGATGGGCTCTATCAGGTCGTATCAAGGAGACTTCTTGGAAAGCGGAATGCCTGTGAACAAAGAGCACTGGCTGAGAGCCAGACCCCTCTGCCATTTCACTCCCCTGTGGCCCTGGACAAGTCAGTTGGCTTCTGCATGCCTTAGCTTCCTCATCTCTAAAATGGGGGGAATAATATCTTCCTCCTACAGTTATGGAGAGGATTTAATGCATTTAAATGATGGGAGAGAGAACAAATAATAAGTTCCTTCATGGGAAGCTGCCCTATAAATCATTAATCATTATATAGCTAGCTACCAGATGTTAGCAGTATTCTGATGCGTCATGATGATAAAGGAATCCTATTTGCTGTTTCCAGTGTCAAATCTGCTGTTCCAGATTTGACATTGTATTTTTCAGGATAGTTTTTTTCCTTTTTTTCTCTTTAATTTTTATGTATTTATTTATTTGAGACAGAGTCTCACTTTGTCACCCTGGTTAGAGTGCCGTGGCATCACAGCTCAAAGAAACCTCAAACTCTTGGACTCAAATGATTCTCTTGCTTCAGCCTCCTGAGTAGTTGGGGAGTACAGGTGCCTGCCACAACGCCCAGCTGTTTTTAGAGACAGGGTCTCGCTCTTGCTCAGGGTGGTCTCGAATTCCTGAGCTCCCAAAGTGCTAGGATTACCAGGCTACTCTTTTAAAAATAAGAACAAGAACTACAACATCTGATGAATTTTTATGTAATTGTGAGATGTTTGCTGTTAATCATATTTATCACCAGGCTTTCGATAAACAGTAGTTGTTGGAACATTGCGTAAATTAAATAGTAAGGGTTTATTAAAAAAATTTTTTTTTAATCTCAGAAGGGAGATCCCTGTTTGTCAAAAGACCTTGTATCTTGTCACCATGTCTGATTCTCTTGACTTTTGGTCAGCTGGCTGTCACCCTCACAGAAAACTTTGTAATTGAAATACAACATGGTAGAACCATTACTCGCACACTGTAGTCCTCAGAACTCCTAAAATGTGAAACTCTTAATTGTGGCTCCTCTGTCCTACCCGTCATGAAATGTGTCCTTCATCAAATAATTATAGGATTGGAGAACCGATTTGAAAGAGAAAAAAGGTTTCCCTGGCCTTTACCACCAATAAATTTCCCACCTGGTTAATTGCATCCTGTGTAATTACTTTTGCCCTGGGAGAGGAAGGATTGAAAATGTCTCCTTGTCTAGTATTCAGAAAGAATGTGAAATCGATATCTTGCCAATTGAGGCCGCCTTTGGAGATCTCCAGCTGCAGTTGGACCACTCCAGTCTCCATGGGATACAGAGCTCTGGTGCTGGCTCTTGTGGTCATCGGAGCTTAATCCTTTTGAAAGCATCTAGTCGGACGTGCAGTGGGGGAAGCTCAGGTGGCAGGAGGCTGGGCCAGAGCCTTTCAGCAGCGCTGTGGGTGTCTCGGAGCCTGTGAGGATTGTATGAAGAGCACACACTGGGCAGCCCTTGGGTGTCTGCCTTTCAGGCATGATTAGAGCAAGAACCGCTTTGTAAATCACACAGGCATTCCCCTAAGCTATTTAATCTCAAGCTTCAGAACCCCTTGGGTGCAGACAAACACTTTGTTGGGAATTTTGTATGTTGTTCAGTGAAACATGCCAAAGAATATACAGCTAAAACTTAAGGTGGAAACTTGGTTTAGGGGATTCCTTAGTGAACATTGGGAATTAACATTAGCTGAATGTACCCTGTTTAATGACTTAGAAATTACATATTCTACTGTAGACTTTTATGAACAGTTGTTAACTTGAGACTAAATATTTGAACCTTAATGCCACAGAGGCAATGGATATTTGTGAAATGGCTGGCTGGATTAGAGATTAATTAATTAGTAATGGTGAGACAGAGAAAATCACCTGTTCTGTACTGGAGGAATTCAGGGTATGTGTTTTTCCCTTTCTATAGAGTCAGATACTGTGGCCCAAGTAAGAATTCCCTTAACTCTGGTGTATAGGTAGAAAGAATGGCAGTCCCTTTTACAGGAAGGAAAGTGTGTTCAGAAGTAATTAGAGTTGCCTTTAATAAAAGCATTCTGTTTTGCTTAGGCATCGAATTCCTGAAAGGATTTCGGGTAATACTGGAGGAGCTGAAGTCAGAGGGAAGACAGTGCCAACAAATGATTCTAAAGGACCCGAAGCAGCTCAACAGTAGCTTCAAAAGAACTGTAAGTCACACTCAGGGAATGTGCTCCTGAAGACGTGCTATTGTTCTGGGGGTCTGAATGGTCTATTGAAAGTCTGAAATTGGAGAAGGAAGGGCCGTGGGCTCCACCCCACCCACCAAGGTGGGCGAGAACGGCGTGGCAACACCACGAGCCTGCTCAGTGCTCCCAGGAAAACTCTTCAGCACCTCTCTGCGGTAAACATAACTCTCGGGTTACCATCTCCTAGTGATCCTGGAAGGTGTCTTTGTGCTATGAAGTGTATGTGGGCTCTCCCTGCCCCACAACGCTCGGGTTTAGATTAACAATCTGTGGCTTCCTTGCCAAAGAGCAGATAGCATTGTCCATCTTCATGGCTAGGGATCCAAACCCAAAATAGACCCGACTTCCTGCCTCCCGGGGCATATCCTCCAGCTCTGGAATTGTGTGTGGGTGACAGGTGCGGTAGGAGCGAAGCTCTCAAGTGTAGGTGGAAGGTGGGTAATTTCTCCATGACGTAACATGTATTTTTGTTTCCTTTTAGGGAATGGAGTCTCAACCTTTCCTGAATATGAAATTTGAAACGGATTACTTTGTAAAGGTTGTACCTTTCCCTTCCATTAAAAATGAAAGCAATTATCACCCTTTCTTCTTTAGAACCCGAGGTAAGTATGGTTTTTCCCGGCTGGTTCCCATAAGGAGACATTTCTTCTGCTTTTAATGATTTTCCTACAGAGATACATTCAAAAGCACACCAAATACTAGCATGAAGCAAACATGGCAAAGAGAAAAGCATCCCAAAAAGTACCCAGGAAAGGACTTTTTAGAATTAAGATTAGGCTCAGGATTGTTAACCTAACCAGATATCCCACTCCTGGCTTCTTGTAACAGTGGTTCTCAACCTTTCCAATGCCTCCTAATGCTGTGACCCTTTAATACAGTTCCTCATATTGTGGTAATCCCCAACCATAACATTATTTCCGTTGCTACTTCATAACTGTAATTTTGCTACTGTTATGAATCATAATGTAAATATCTGATATGCGAGATGTATTTTCTTTTTTTTGGCCAGGGCTGGGTTTGAACCCGGCAAATGGGGCCAGCGCCCTACTCCTTTGAGCCACAGGCGCCGCCCTCAAGATGTATTTTCATTATTACAAAAGGGTCACAACCCACAGGTTGAGAACCGCTGTTCTAGAACAAACTTGATACCAGGACTGTTAACCTAACCAGAAATACCCAATCCTGGCTTATTCTAGAACAGACTTGACAGTTGAGTTTTTGAGGATGCTGTGACCACTATTAAACAGCAATGTATTGCCAGGGATGGTGGCACCCACTTGTAGTCCCATCTACTTGGAAAGCTGAGACAGGAAAATCACTTAAGCCCAGGAGTTTGAGAGGAGCCTGAATAATATTGCAAGACCTCCATTTCAAAAGAAAAAAAAGAGGACAGCCTTGTATCAAAATCATTTGATTGGCTTGGTGCCCATAGCTCATCAATTAGGGTGCCAGCCACATGCACTGGGCTGGTGGGTTCGAACCTGGCCTGGGCCAGCTAAACAACAACAACAACTACAAAAATAGCTGGGGCATTGTGGCGGGTGCCTGTAGTCCCAGCTACTAGTGAGGCTGAGGCAAGAGAATCACTTAAGCCCAAGAGTTCGAGGTTGCTGTGAGTTGTAATTTCAAAGCTCTCTACAGAGGGTGACATAATAAGACCCTATCTCAATAAAAATTTTTTTGATTAAAGTAAAAAACAGGAATAAAAAATGTAAACTGATTTTGGGGTAAAAGGTAGGAGCCTAAAATGATTCCATCTTTTACCTGTCATCAGGAAGGTGGCCTGTCGTTTTTAGGACAAGATTAATACAAGCTGTATCCCCAAGACCCCCCCTCTTCTGGATATTTATTTAATTATTTATTTAATATCTGCTTGGCAGGCCCTATTCTAAATGCTTTCCAGATACTAATATTAACTCAGTTTACCTCTGTAACAACTCTACAAAGAATTTAATCTTATTAAATTACTAAATCCCTATTTACTAGATGAGGAACTATACATATGTGAGGTTGAAGGGCTTGCTGTGAGCTGGGATTTGAACCCAGAAGTCTGGCTCTAGAGTCCACACTCACTACCACCATGCTGGGTTCCCAGTTGTCAACCTTTTCTCTCTGTTCTGTGTATTTAATCTCTTTGAGTCGCTGCTTTCAAACTAGGTGGCCGTTCACCTGAGACCTGCAGCAGGTCCCTCTTGTCTTCCTGATCAGTGTTTCTGTCTGGCATTCCAGACTTTGGATGGTCAGTTGGCGATCCTGTCCAATATCTGCTCCTTTATGATCTGATTGTAGTCCTTATCTGCTGTGATGTTTTTTTCTCAGCCTACACTGGTGTTTCCCTTTGCAGAATTCTTACTGTGGTTGTGGGGGAAGGAGATTTTGGCATAATTCAATGACATTACATCTTCACCTCAGATCATCACCTTAGATGCTCCTAAGGTGTGTGAAGCCCAGTTTATAGCAGGGCTTCTGATCCTATGAGAATCTAACTGATGCTTATCTGATAGTAGGCAGAGCTCAGGTGGTGATGCCAGCGATGGGAACGGCTCTAAATACAAATGAAGCTTTCCTCACTCATTGGTGTTTACCTCTTGTTGTGCGGCCCAGTTCCTAACAAGCCACAGACTGGTACCGGTCAGCAGCCCTGGGTTTGGGGACCACAGATATAGAGGATTCAAAGAACATGTTTACGAATACCTTGCCTAAATCAAAATTTACATGATGTAAGATGAATGTTTCCCATGGGAATTGAATTGATGTGTCTATCTGGGGTTGAAGTAGAGACAGGGATGTGTTTCTGCAATGCAGGTATTTGTCACCATTTCAGTGCACTGTGGCTATGATTCTGCCTTCAATTTTCTTGGCATTTCATGGACACTTCCCAAAGACTCTCCCTTGGTTAGCAGCATAATATATTAGAGGTTGTTTGGCCTCTCATTGTATTTTTACTGTGTTTAAATTCTGTTTCAAAGCTACCGGCTTGCGTACTTGGTTTTCAGTGCTGCTTAATAGATGCCTGCATGTCATTTTTACAATCCATTAAAAGGATTTTAAATTGGAATGCTAGTAAAAGTTAAGATAATCCTTGGGCTGGGGTAGGTGGCTCATGCCTGTTATTCCAGCATCTGGGAGGTCAAGGTGAGTGGATCGCTTGAACTCACGAGTTCAAGACTAGCTGAGCAAGAGCAAGACCCTGTCTCTAGAAATAGCCAGACATTGTGGTGAGGTACCTGTAGTCTCAGCTACTTGGGAGGCTGAGGCAAGAGAATAGCTTGAGCCCAAGAGTTTGAGGTTTCTGTGAGCTACGTATGAACCACGGCACTCTACTAGGGGCAAGAAAGTGAGACTCTGTCTCAAAAAAAAAAAAAAGAAAAGAAAAGAAAAAGAAAAAAGTGATCCTGCAGCAATTCACAGGACCACTCTGAGGTTCTCTTAGGCCTGGAGCACCTCTACTAAGGGGCAGGGGCTGGCATCAGTTCTATTTGCACTTAAAACAGAGCCTCTGTGTAACTATAGCATGAATGTCATTCCTCTCCCCTTTGCTATCAGCCTTGAAATTACGTAATGCTTGACAAACTTTTAAAATGTGGGTGACTTTACCCTGTTTTCATTTATGTGGCATAAAGGGAATGGCATTAATATATTTATTGCACTATTTAAATTTTCATAAGATGCAACTACACTATAGGAAAAATTATTGTTGAATTGATGTATTTTATGCCTTTTCCAGCATCACCCAGCACAATATATTTTATTAAATGGTTGAACAAGGTAAGTGTCAGATTGTCCTAAAACTAAAAATATGTGTCTCTCTTAAAAGCTTGTGACCTGTTGTTACAGCCGGACAACCTGGCTTGCAAACCCTGTAAGTATAGCTGTTTTTACTGATCAAATCTCAAAGTGGTACCGGCATGATGGTGTTAGGTGCTCACTCTGGGTCCTGTCTCCTCCCAGTCTGGAAGCCTCGGAATCTGAACATCACCCAGCACGGTTTAGACGTGCAGGTGTCCTTTGACCATGCACCTCACAGCTTTGGCTTCCGTTTCTTCTATCTTCATTACAAACTCAAGCACGAAGGACCCTTCAGGAGAAAGATGTGTAAACAGGTGAGCTGCACAAAGGAACACTGCATGCTTTAAAGTGACCCCTGATCCACTGGAATTCGGGTGGCTCGTCATGAGCATTAGGCTTTGTTGGCTGTCAGTGGTCAATAGATAGTCCAGAATGTGACCACTGGGTATGTCTCAGAGCCATCTAGCTGTGGTTCTTCCCTGCATAGTCATCTACACCCCAGCTGTCCTGGTGGTGACATAGCCTGGTAAAAGTACTGCCAAGGAATAAAAAATAAATAAATATTTTTTGTTTATTCTTCTGTATTTTATTTTGTTTGATTTATTGATTTATCTATTTTCTTGAAACAGAATCTTACTCTCTTGCCCTGGGTAGAATGCTGTGACACCATCATAGCTAAAATTTTGGCACTTAAGCAATCTGCTTGCCTCAGCCTCCCAAGTAGTTGGGACTACAGGTGCCCATCACAACATCCAGATAAATTTTCTATTTTTAGTAGAGATGGAGTTTCCTTCTTGCTCAGGCTGATCTCAAACTCCTGAGCTCAAGAGATCTGCCTGTCTTGGACTTCCAGAGTGCAGGGATTACAGGAGTGAAGCACTGCACCTAGCCTATTATTCTGTATTTTAAATATTCATCAGGTCCTCACTGTGTGGTAGGCCCTGAATTGTATGGTCTTTAAATCCTCACCGGTCTATGAAACTGAAGCTGCTGCCATCCCCTTTTATAGATCAGGAACCTGAAGCTGGAGGTCACTTGGCTTGCTCAAGGCCACACAGCTAGTAAGTAGGAAAACTAGCTCTAGGAGCCAAGCTGCTGGCAATTCAGTAGTCACTGATTTTACAAGCAGGTCAAGTTTAAGTAGACAGTCAGGCCCCAAGTTCTTACACTGGGGACTGTCAGAGGAGTGGGCAAAATTTTATGGACGTTCATAGGACTGCCAGATCACCCCCTTATGAGCACCAGGAGAGGGTTTGGTCATGGTGGCACAGCCGGCTACCTTCTAGATGTGACCCTAAGTAGGCTGGGTTCTGTCATAGGTTTGTTTTCTTTCCTGTTGGCTCTCGCCTCTGTCAGTGATTATCTTCAGTCTTCTGCCCATGTTAAAATTATGGTAAATAAAATACATACAAACATAGACCACTAATTTCTTTCCCCACCCTTTTATTAAGTAAAGGTTATTTGAACTAGTTACTTTGTCTTGGAGTCGAATATTCCTGCTGAGGGTGCTACCAGCTAAGCATAGACCGAGAGGGATCCTGAGTTCTCCGAAGCCTTTTATCAAAATGAAGTTCAGAAGGGCCAAGTGAGGTGGCTCACGCCTGTACTTCTAGCACTCTGGGAGGCTGAGGTGGGTGTAATACTTGAGCTTAGTAATTCAAGACCAGCCTGAGCAAGAGTGAGACCCTGTCTCTGCTGAAAATAGGAAAATTAGTGGGGCGTTGGCAGATGTCTTTAGTCCCAGCTACTTGGGAGGCTGAGGCAAAAGGATCACTTGAGCCCAAGAGTTTGAGGTTGCTGTGAGCTGTGATACCACAGTATTCTATCCAGTCTCCAAAGGGAAAAAAAAAAGTGAAGTTCAGACAATGTATGGCAAATAAACAAATCTTCTAAAAACTGTAGTTGAGATTGGTGGGAAATCTTCTTTAGCTTTGAGGGAGAAGTGTCCTGATGACCTTGTTCCAAGAAGTGAGGTTTTTTTTTTTTAGAGACAGAGTCTCACTTTATGGCCCTCGGTAGAGTGCTGTGATGTCACAGCTCACAGCAACCTCCAACTCCTGGGCTTAGGCAATTCTCTTGCCTCAGCCTCCTGAGTAGCTGGGACTACAGGTACCCGCCACAACACCTGGCTATTTTTTTTGTTGTTGTTGCAGTTCAGCAGGGGCCAGGTTTGAACCCACCACCCTCTGTAAATGGGGCCGGTGCCCTACTCACTGAGCCACAGGTGCCGCCCAAGAAGTGAGTTTTTAAAATTGTTCTTTACTTTTTTGCAGGAGCAAAATACAGAGACGACCAGCTGCCTTCTTCAAAATGTTCCTCCCGGGGATTATATAATTGAGGTATGTATAACTCAGGAAAGCCCTATTATTAATTCTATAGAATAAACCCAGTTCATAGAGAATTCCAACTGTTTGCAGCACTAAAATTTCAAGCCATTAAAGGTGTGCAGAGTTCCATGTTAAGAGCCATATAAAAAGTGTCTTTTAAAAAGGTTTATACATAACTGATTTTTGATCTTTTTGTTAAATATTTCAAATAAATATTTTTATGTAACCACACAGTCCATATATATCATGGTTTAAAATCTATGTATCTGTCAGGCACAGTGGCTCATACCTGTAATCCTAGCTCTTTGGGAGGCTGAGGCAGGAGAATCACTTGAGTCCAGAAGTTTGAAACTAGCCCAAGCAACTCAGTGAGACCCTCATCTCTGCAAAACATGGGGAAAAAATTAGCCAAGCATGATGGCATGTGCTTATAGTCCCAGCTGTTTAGGAGGCTGAGGTAAAAGGATCACCTGAGCCCAGGAGTGCTGAGGTTGCTGTGAGCTATGTTGGGCATGCTACAACACTCTAGGCTAGAAAGCAGGGTGAGACCTGTGTCACAAAAAGAAAAAATAAAATCTATGTATTGTGGTCCTTCATACTACAAAGACTCATTTTTCACATTTTAGCTTAAAAAATTTTTGTTTCGGTATTAAAATAGCAAAACAGAAGTTATGCCCAGGACATCTGTTTACACTTGGGTAGAGTTTGTGCTGCTGTTCTACATATGTATACATGAGTTCTAAACACCATTTCAAAGAGCATGCAAACGAAATATTTCTTTTCTTTTTTTTAAATTACTTTTCCAGCATGAAATTAGTTCTACAAAAAAATGAGTGAAAGGAAAATAGAAAATGAAATTAACAATTTGTCCATGGCCCCGCTATTCAAGGACAACCAACATGTCTTGACATTATGGTAGAAACATCTAGTTCTGGCATTCCTCAGTAGGAGTATGTGGTTTTGGACTGACAGACCTTCAGAAAGCATTAATGGAAGCCCAGTAAAATCAGTGGTAGGATGCCAGGTTAATTGAAAATTGTTAGAACATGGGACTTTCCAGCTGTATCCTTCAATAAATAACCTTCTGATTCATGAAAGGAAACATGATAAAGTTTAGAGTTTGAGCTGGTGAAGGAGAGACGAACCTGAGTATACTTAATGCCCAGTCTCATTCTGGCCAGTGACTGCGGGCACCAAAAGCTCTCTTTTTCCTCCATCATTCTCCTATACTTGCCTCCTTACCGCCCACGTCCCCCACTGCCCACTGATGGAAAAATGAATGAAATCACCATTTTTTCCCCTTACATAGTGGGCATAATTTGTTGAAGTGCTATCCCTTAAAAAAATAATAATACAGCATCCTCTGTTTTGCAGCTGGTGGATGATACTAATGCAACAAGAAAAGTGGTGCAGTATTCCTTAAAGCCAGGTAGGTATTTTTTGTTGTTTGAAATTTTGGCTCTAGACTACTATAGACCAAGGTATCTGCATTTTTTGTACTTTATGGTTTATAAAACAAAACTAGATTTGGCTTCTCCCTCTTAAGTGATGTTCCATCAAATCTGAGTTTCTTCCCATCCTAATGTAGCTGCCTGGAAGATCAAAGCCAGTGTGGTGTGTGTAGCTGGGACTAAATAAATACTCAATTGTCCTCTGAAGAAAAGTGGTGGGAGGGGAGAGTTCCTTAGGCAAAATTCCCATTCAAAGGTATTTAATGTCCCTGCAGACTCTTAACTGTTGAAACGTTCTCTACAACTCTTTAAAAACAAGAAACCGTTGAATCCTTTTATAATCATGAAACCAGCACTAGAGAAAGGTGATTTTGGGGTCCTAGAACCTGTTATGCAGCTTATGTTGAAAAAGAAAAAGAAGTTATTTCTCTTTGAACCTGTTACATTGCTTAACGTTTTCCTAGTGCATTTCCCGTGGGCCGGGCCCATCAGAGCTGTGGCCATCACTGTGCCTCTGGTTGTGATATCGGCGTTTGCAACACTCTTCACTGTGATGTGCCGCAAGAAACAGCAAGGTATCTCTCTGTGTGTCGTATCCCACCACTCTAGGGGCAGACCAGGGGTCACTGCCACCAGAGAGGGAGACTAGGAGCACACGGTTCCTTTAGGCTGGCATCTGGGAAGCTTTATACCTCCTATTCAGTTTCCTGGCTACTGTAGTTCCCAGAATCAAAACAATGCGGCTTTTAACCTCCAGAGCCACTAAAATGACAGGCACAATCCTATTCTTTTTTTTTTTTTGAGACAGCCTCAAGCTGTCACCCTGGGTAGAGTGCTGTGGCATCACAGCTCACAGCAACCTCCAATTCCTGGGCTCAAGTGATGCTCCTGCCTCCACCTCCCAAGTAGCTGGGACTACACGCGCCCGCCACAACGCCCGGCCGTTTTTTGGTTGCACCATCGTTGTTTGGCGGGCCCAGGCTGGATTCGAACCTGCCAGCTCAGGTGTACGTGGCTGGCACCTTACCCCGTTGAGCCACAGGTGCCGAACTGCACAATCCTATTCTTAAAACTCAGAATAGTAAATTCAAGGGCAGAAAGAAAGTCTGGTTTAATCATCACTTACAAAAGTTGGGTGTCATGAGAGAGCCTTTTGGGTAGCTAAAATGATCCATATCTTAGTCTGGGTGGGGGTTACACAGGTGTATACTTTCATAAAAATTCATTGAGGTATACCCTTAAAATTTATTTATGCTCTTTACCTTTGTAAATTATACTTTAATAAAATCTTTGTTTTTTAAAGGTCAGCTCTGGGCTTGGAGCGTGTGGCTCAACGGGCTAAGGCGCCAGCCACGTACACCTGAGCTGGCGTGTTCGAATCCAGCCTGGGCCCGCCAAACAACAATGAGGGCTACAACCAAAAAAATGGCTGGGTGTTGTGGTGGGCACCTGTAGTCCCAGCTACTTGGGAGGCAGAGGCAGGAGACTCGCTTGAGCCCAGGAATTGGAGGTTGCTGTGAGCTGTGATGCCACAGCACTCTACCCAGGGCGACAGCTTGAGGCTCTGTCTTTCAAAAAAACAAAAAAAA
>CAUYRH010054216.1:0-11499 GCA_963574655.1 Perodicticus potto
TTTTTTTTTTTTTTTTATTTGGCAGGTCCGGGCTGGATTCGAACCTGCCAGCTCAGGTGTACGTGGCTGGCGCCTTAGCCCGTTGAGCCACAGGCGCTGAGCCGACTATGAGCTTTTGAAAAGTTCTCCAAATGATCCAAAAGTAGGCAAGGCATGGATAGATATTTGAAAACTAATTGCTGGGTTATGAGAAGCAGCTGAAAGATTTTAAGATAAGAAATAACATATGAAAATGCTGCATTTTAGAAGATCACTGTGGTGGCAATCAAGAGGACACACTAGATAATTTTGGAGACAGAAAGGTCCTCTCAAGACAGTTACAATATCCTGTGAGAGAGACTAAGGGGACTTGAAATATAAGTATTATAGTAGAAATGAGATAAAATAGGATAAAAGTGAAAGATACTAGAGATGCAGATTTTTTTTTTGTTTGTTTTGTTTTTTTTGAGACAGAGCCTCAAGCCGTCACCCTGGATAGAGTGCTGTGGCATCACAGCTCACAGCAACCTGCAATTCCTGGGCTCAAGCGAGTCTCTTGCCTCCGCCTCTCTAGTAGCTGGGACTACAGGCGCCCACCACAACGCCCGGACATTATTTTTGGTTGCAGCCGTCATTGTTGTTTGGCAGGCCCAGGCTGGATTCGAACCCGCCAGCTCAGGTGTACATGGCTGGTGCCTTAGCCCATTGAGCCACAGGCGCTGAGCCTAGAGATGCAGTTTTTTACTAGAAATTTTATGATTAAATGAAAAGTTGTACAAAACTATGAGATACAGAAAAAGTAGTATAGATTTTAAGGGATATTAGAATGTTGAGTTTGAGGACAACTGGGTGAATTCAGCAATCAGTTATAATTTCAGGACTGGTGCTGAGAAAAAAAGGCTGAGTTCTATATATAAATTGGGAAACCAATAGTTCACGGAAGATATATAGAACCACAAATATAAATGGAAGATTGACAGATGAAAGAATAAAATATAGAAAAGAAAGAAAGCTAAGTGCATTTCTGAAAAGTACAACATTTTAAAAAACAAACAAAAATAAAAGAGTCCTTGAAGGAAATAGAGGAAGCGCCTGCAAGGTAGGAGGAAACTCTGAGACAGGGATTTCACAGAAACCTCTCAGAAAACCATTTCATAAAGGTGGAAGTACCCATTGCCAAGTACTAAGAAAGCCTAAGAAGAGCTAATATATACAATTAGGAAGTCACTAGTGAGTAGAAGGGACAGAAGTCAGTTTACAATAGGGTAAAGAGTAAATGGAATGAAACAATGAGGGTAGACAATTTTTGAAAAAGCTTGCTTGTAAAGGGAAGAACCAAAATCAAAAGGTCAAGATTTGGTAGACTGATGAAATGCTAAAAAAGATTTTTTCCACTGGCTGACTTGAAATATAAGTAGAATTAAGATTTATTTTATTTTATTTTATTTTATTTTATTTTATTTTATTTTTTGAGACAGAGCCACAAGCTGTCAACCTGGATAGAGTGCCGTGGCATCACAGCTCACAGCAACCTCCAATTCCTGGGCTCAAGCGAGTCTCCTGCCTCTGCCTCCCAAGCAGCTGGGACCACAGGCACCCGCCACAACGCCCGGCCATTTTTTGGTTGCAGCTGTCATTGTTGTTTGGCGGGCCCGGGCTGGATTTGAACCCGCCAGCTCTGGTGTATGTGGCTGGCACCTTAGCCCGTTGAGCCACAGGCGCCGAGCCTAAGATTTATTTTAGTTAATAATTCCACATTTCTTTTTTGCATCTGGGTTATCAGTTACACATTGTTCTCACATTCTCTATATAACTAGCAAGAACAGGTGAAATAGGAACACAGTAATGCACAACATGTACAGTGCATGTTGATTTCTCTACAGCTATTTCACATATATTTGCAAAACTGTGAAATCTAGTCAGTTGTAACAGAATGAAAGGACAAAATTATGGTCAATTAGTAACTTACTCTGTTCCTTAACTTCCAAGAAATAATAAAAAATAATTTAAATTTATTATCGATTATTCAAGTCTCTACCTTCTATCATGTAATATTTAAACATAGTATCTATATCACAAAGATATTTCAACCATCTAAAAACAAAAGTTCATATTAGCTATAACTCAGCTTGGATCACTTCTTTTGAAATATCTTGAAAAGATATACCAAAACATTCTTTATCTCTTGGCACTGAAACTACCCTACTTTTTTTTTTTGAGATAGAGCCTCAAGCTGTCATCCTAGATAGAGTGCTGTGCCATCACAGCTCACAGCAACCTCCAATTCCTGGGCTCAAGCAAGTGTCCTGCCTCCGCCTCCCAAGCAGCTAGGACTACAGGCGCCCGCCACAACGCCTGGCCATTTTTTGGTTGCAGCCATCATTGTTGTTTCACAATGGGGCTGGATGGAAGGGGGCCCAGGCTGGATTTGAACCCGCCAGCTCAGGTGTACGTGGCTGGCACCTTAGCCCGTTGAGCCACAGGCGCCGAGCCAGAAACTACCATACTTTTAAAAAGAAAAAAACATGGAAGTTAAATAAACTGTAGGCTTTTTATTGAGTAGTCAAAACACAAGGTCTACAGCAAATTTTCTAGGATTCATCAATACATAGTCATTGCTTTAAGTTAGAGTTTAATGAATTTGTATCTCACACTGTATGGCATAGTATGCTACTTCTCTTATATTTTACTATAGAATTAATGATAGTTAATTCAATAGATTAACTATCGACTAATAATTCAATAGATTATTCAATAGATTAACTATTGACTTGCTTGCTCCCAATTATTCCTTGGGAGACTGAAGCAAGAGATTTTTTGAATTCTCCAAGCAGTCTCTCCAAGTAATAATTATTCAATAGATTAACTATTGACTAATAATTCAATAGATTATTCTATTCAACTATAGAATTAATGAAACTAATAGTTAATTCAATAAAAACATACAAATTTTTGGAAGCATGAGCAAAAATAACGTTTTTTAAGGTTGTTAAAATAACCTTTATAATAATTGGTACATACTGAAGTATCATTCCATGAATACAGTGACCATATCTAAGTTCTGGTACCTAGCACAATACCCGGCAAAGAGTGAAATGCTCAATCAATATTTGTGAATGAACAAGTTAACAAGAATAATAATAATTAATAATATTCACATATAATATGCAAGTATTTTGTTATGCTCTATATTAAGTGCTTTACATGTATTTAATCTTACCAATAATGTAAGTATTACTATTTTCTTTATTTTTCATATACAGGAATAGCGGCTTAGCAAAGTAAAACATTACTTTGTTCAAAATCACACCCAGAAAATGATGGAACAATCTGATATCAGGCTGTTATTCTTTCTTTCTTTTTTTGAGACAGAGCCTCAAACTGTCACCCTGGATAGAGTGCTGTGGCATCACAGCTCACAGCAACATCCAATTCCTGGGCTCAAGTGAGTCTCTTGCCTCCACTTCCCAAGTAGCTGGGACTACAGGCGCCCACCACAACACCTGGCTATTTTTTGGTTGCAGCCGTCATTGTTGTTTGGCGGTCCCAGGCTGGATTCGAACCTGTCAGCTCAGGTGCACGTGGCTGGTGCCTTAGCCCGTTGAGCCACAGGTGCCGAGACTTCTTTTTTTTTTTTTTGAGACAGAGTCTCACTATGTCACCCTTGGTAGAATGCAGTGGCATCACAGCTCACAGCAACCTCAAACTCTTGGGCTTAAGTAATTCTCTTGCTTCAGTCTCCTAAGCAGGTACAGGCGCTCACCACAATGCCTGGCTATTTTTTGTTGCAGTTGTCATTGTTGTTTAGCTGGCCTGGACCAGGTTTGAACCCGCCACTCTCAGCGTATGTGGCTGGTGCCGTAACCACTATGCTACAGGTGCCGAGCCCAGGCTGTTATTCTTAACCATTATGCTCAGAAGTAACTCAAACAGATTTTAAATTCAAGTAATACCTTTGTAAGCATTAAAACTAAAAGAGAAATAAAGACTGTGATAGGACACAGACATGAAGATACTACACGCCAAGAACTAAACTAGTTAATAGCAATACAAGGAAGATTAATTAAGGTCCATGTCTGAAAGAGTTCACAGCTGAGATATACATATAATCAAAAAAATGTAATGCAGAATGATGAGTTCTATAATATTACAGACAAATGTCTACGGATGTATGGAAGATTCAAAAATTTTGTTTATAAGGCTTCATGAGCTAGGTTATAAGATTTTAAATTTGGAGAGGAATAGTCTAAGAGAAGGACACTCACAAAGTCATGAAGGATCCAAGTATATATGAATAATTACAGAATGACATCAGCAAGAAGGCTGACTAGAGATACTTGGTTCTTTTTTTTTTTTTTTTTTTTGCAGTTTTTGGCCGGGGCTGGGTTTGAACTTGCCAACTCTGGCATATGGGGCCGGCGCTCTACTCCTTTGAGCCATAGGTGCTGCCCGAGATACCTGGTTCTTGAACCTAAAGACAGTTCTTTTGGAATAACACAGGCAGACAAAAGAAAAGAAAAAAGAAAAGGAAAGGAAAGGAAAGAAAATTCAAGATGAAAGACAATATAGAAAGCCTATATGATTTATAGGATGCTGTTAAGCAAACAAATATTCTTGTTATGGGTATTCCAATGGGAGAAGAGAAGCAAAAAAGGTGAGAAAATTTATTTAATGAAATTGTAGCAGAAAACTTCCTAAGTTTTGAGAGAGATAGATATCCAGATCCAGAAAGCTCAAAGAGCCCCAAATAGATTCAACACAAACAAGTCCTCTGTAAGACACATTAAAATCTAATTGTTAAAAATCAAAGACAAATGAAGAATCCTAACAGCAGCAAGAGAGGTCAAGCGCTGTGGCTCATACCTACAATCCTAATACTCTGAGAGGCTGAGGTGGGTGGATTGCTTAAGCTCTGGAGTTCAAGACTAGCCTGAGCAAGAGTCAGACACCATCTCTACTAAAAATAGAAAAAAGAAGCCATGTGTGGTGGCAGGCGCCTGTAGTCCCAGCTACTCAGGAGGCTGAGGCAAAAGGATTGCTTGAACCCAGGAGTTTGAGGTTGCTGTGAGCTAGGACTCCATGGCACTCTAGCCAGGGCAACAGAATGAGACTCTGTCTCAAAAAATAAATAAAAATAAATAAAAGCTAGCAAGAGAAAAATGCCAACTCACAAATAAGGGTAACCCCATTAATCTCAAAGTGGATTCTCAGAAGAAACTTTACAGGATAGCAAAGAAAAGGATAATATATTCAAAGTGCTGGAAGAAAAAAAAAAAGAAAAAGAAAAATCCCATCAGCCAAGAATTTTATATCCACTGAAGCTATCCTTCAGAAATGAAGGAGAAATAAAATCTTTCACAAATAAGCAAAAACTAAAGGAATTGATCACCACTAGACCAGACTTACAAGTCTTACACTGTGATGAAAATACATAAATTACAAAACTCACTGGTAGGGACCATATGAAAAGGAAAAAGAGAAAGGAATCACACCTTATCACTACAGAAAACCACAAAACTACAGAGAGGAAATAAGAAACAAAGGATATATGAAGCTACTATAACACAATATAAGGAGAGGAGTAGGTCCTGACCTATCAATAAATACCTTGAAAGAAAATGGATTCAATTTCCCATTTAAAAGATACAGACTGGGTGAGTGGATTAAAAAACCACCCCGTACAATATGCTGCCTAAAAGAGGAGACAAAAAGCATAAGGCATGGGTCTTGTCCTCAAAGAACTGACAATTTTGTTGAAAGAAATAAACTTATTACAAGACAGTAAATGGTAGACTACGAGAACAAAGAATAAATAAATACTACAGAAAAATCAATAGTTTAGTTGGATTACAAAGCATCATGGAACCAAGGAGCTTGATTGAGTTAACTGCTACGAGAGAGATACAAAAAAGGGGAAGAGAGGCCCTCTAAACTAAGTGACTAGGAAACATAACGAAGCCAAAAAGTCCAAGGAAAAGGCTACCTACCACAGGCTCTCATGAGGATACTCATTAAACAATTCCCTAGGTTAAAGTAACTCACCAGGAGTCAAAGGCAGAAGGAAGTTACCACTATTCACTTTTGATAACTGTTACAGAGAATTCCATCATTTAAATATGATTCTCTATCCAGATCCAATGGCCAATTTAAAACTACCAGGCTTTTGTGGGTAGAATGATGATAAGTACAATTTCTTTTTTTCTTTTTTTTTTTTTGAGACAGGGTCTCACTATGTTACCCTCAGTAGAGTGCGATGGCGTCACAGCTCACAGCAACCTCTGACTCTTGGGCTTAAGCGATTCTCTTGCCTCAGCCTTCCAAGCAGCTGGGACCACAGGCGCCTGCCACAACACCTGGCTATTTTTTGTTGCAGTTGTCCTTGTTGTTTAGCTGGCCTGGGCCAGGTTCGAAACTGCCAATCTCAGTGGCTGGCACCATATCCACTGTGCTACAGGTGCTGAGCTGATAAGCACAATTTCATCACCTTATCTTTTTGAAAAATGTACTTCATCTATTTTTTTTTTAATTATTTATTTATTAATTTTTTGAGGCAGAGTCTCACTTTGTCACCCTGTCACAGCTCACAGCAACCTCAAACTTTTGGGCATAAGCAATACTCTTGCCTTAGCCTCCCAAACAGCTGGGACTACAAGTGCCCACCGCAACACCCAGCTATTTTTTTGTTGCAGTTGTCATTGTTGTTGAGCTGCCCTGGGCTGGGCTTGACCCTTGGTGTACATGGCCAGCGCCTTACCCACTGAGCTTCGGGAGCTGTCCTACTTATCTATTTTAAAATATGTGAATAATTATGTGAAAAAGAAGAAAGAAAAGAAGAATTAGGGGACTACTCCAAGAGGCCTAATGTTTGCATTATGGAAATTCCAAAAGAAAAAACAAAGGAAAACAGTGGGGTAAAAATGACAAACAAAATAATTCAAGAAAACTTTCCAGGACAAACCTTCAGATCTCCAGTTGCAATAGAGGACACAGACTCTCACAGTAGATGAAAATACACCCAACCCATACCAAGGTCATGAAAAACATCATGAAATTGCAGAACAATGGAGAAAAAGATAACTTACAAAATGTCAAGTAATAAGAATCATAATGGAATTGCACTTCTCAACTGCAACAGTGAAAGACAAATTTGTGAAGTAAAATTATTTTCAATCCAAAATTCTGTATCTAGTCAGTTTTTCTTTTTCTTTAAATTTCAAAATATTAAGGGGTACTATTGTTTTTGTTACATGGCTTGAATCAGGGCTATAAATGTGTCCAATAAATAATGCCCCTCACCCAAATAATGTTCACTGTACCTGTTAGGTGGACTTTTGCCTCTCCACTCCTCCTCCAGTCAGTTTTTCATTAAAATATCTGAGTAGGTTAAAAACACTTTCAGACACGCAATACAGGTCTCAAAAATATACCTCCCATGCACCCTTAATTCAGGAAGCTAGCAGAGGGGTGCTTCAATAAAATGAGAATAAATGAAAAAGTTATATGGAATTCAACAAGGCATACAACACATAAGCACAGGGAAACTCCAGGAAAATGTTAAGGGATGACCCATTGTTGAAAATTAGGAATACTGAGAATAACTAGCCCTGCCTGGAGAAGGCTAAGAAAGAGCCGATTTCCTCTTAGAAGAGATTTCCCTAAGAAGACGAAATTAAGTCCAAAACATCGAACATCTTGAGAGAAGTTTTAAACAACCGGTAAAGAGCACGGGACTGGTTATAATATAAAAAAATAAGCAATTTTTCAAGATTATTAACTTTGGGAGAAGACCAAAAAAAAGCAAGAAAGGAAAGTAATCAATTCACTACATGGCTCAGCTATGAATAATATCAACAGAAGATAAATATTAATCTAATCAAAATTAAAATGTAATTATGCTATTAAGGCAGGAGGATGGGAAGGAGATACTGTGTGTAGGGAGTAAAAAGAAGGAAAATGAGAGTACAATCATCAAAAATCAAGAAATGGCAGTTCAGTCCATTATTTAAAATACAGAAGTAAAAAACAAAGCAATCTGTTAACAGAATTAAAAAGGCTACTGTTAAGGAGGGGAGAGGAGGTCAGAAGCACATGAGGGAACTAAGAGCAGAGAACAGAGACTAGGAGACTGCCATTTTGTTTTTGTTTTTTTAATTAGCATACAGTAAAACTCATGCTTTAAATGTACAGTTTGATGTATTTAACACACATATAAATTCACACAACTACTACCTCAATCAGGAAACAAAACAGTTCCATCACCCCAAAATTCCCTTGTGCCATCCCTTGGTGGTCATGCCTTCCTTCTACCTCCAACCCTTGGCAACCAATAATTTGTTGTCTATTATTATAATTCTGACTTCTGGAAAAAAAAAAAGTCACATAAATGTAATCATACAGTGCGTAACCTTCTGAGGCTAGTTTATCCAAGTTGTTGCATGTATTCATAGTTCATTCTTTTACTCTTTGGCCGACATTTTTTGGCAATTAAAGATAAAGCTGATATAATATTAATATACATATTTTTGTGTGAATATAAATTTCCATTTCTCTAGGTTAAAAACCTAGGAATGGGATTGCTTGAGACATATGTTTAAGTCCTTATTTAGTTACTATATCAGTCTCTGGGAGGCCAAGGTGGGTAAGTTCAGGAGTTCAAGACCAACCTGAGCAAGAGTGAGACTCCATCTCTAAAAATAGCCAAGCATGTGGCAGGCACAAGTTGTCCCTGCTACCAGGCAGGCTGAGGCAAAAGGTTCACTTGAGCCCAACAGTTTGAGGTTACTGTGAGCTGCAATACTCCCAGAACTTTACCCTAAAGCAATAGTGTGAGACACTATCTCAAAAAATAAATAAATAAATAAAAGAGTTGCTGTGTCATTTTTCATCCCCAAGAGCAATGTGTGAGGGTTCCACATCCTCATCAGCACTTGGTATTATCAACAGTTTCTACTGAAGTCATTTTAACGATGTGCAGTGAAATCTCACTTTGCATTCTCCTAATTTTCAGTTATGTTAAACATCTTTTCATAAGCTGATTTAATACTCTATATCTTCTTTGAAGTATTTGCCAAAGCTTATTAATTATTTATTTTATTTTTTTTTTTGTAGAGACAGAGTCTCACTCTATCGCCCCCCGTAGAGTGCTATGGAGTCACAGCTCACAGCAACCTCCACCTCTTAGGCTTGAGTGATTCTCTTGCCTCAGCCTCCCAAGTAGCTGGGACCACAGGTGCCCGCCACAGCGCCCAGCCAATTTTTGATGCAGTTCGGCCGGAGCCGGGTTCGAACCCGCCACCCTCGGTATATGGGACTGGCGCCCCACTCGCTAAGCCACAGGCACCGCCCTATTAGTTATTTTTAATTAGATTGTTTTCTTATTGTTGAATGTTCACAGTACTTTACATGTTCTGAATATTTAAGTTCTTTGCAGGAATGTGATTTGCAAATATTTTCTCCTAGTCTGTAACCTGCCCTTTCACTCTCTTAATAGTCTTTTGCAAACAAAGTTTTTAATTTAATAAAGTCCAATTCATCAATTTTTTTCTTTTATGAATCATGTTTTGTCATTCAGTGAACTTCTTACCTAAATCCAACTTACAAAAATTTTTCTGTGTTTTTTCCTAAATGTTTTATAGCTTTTTTAAATTTTTAATTTTTTGCGATAAATCTCGTTCTGTCACCCAGGCTAAAGTACAGTGACACGGTCATAGCTCACTGCAGCCTCAAACTCCTGGGCTCACTGTATCCTACCTCAGCCTCCTGAGTAGCTGAGACTAATAGATACACATCATTCATTGTGCCTGGCTAATTTTTTTTTATTTTTTTTGTAGCAATGAGGTCTCATTATGTTGTCCAGGCTGGTCTCAAACTCCTGGCCTTAAGTAATCCTCCTGCCTTAGCCTCCCAAAGTGCTGGTGTTACAGGCATGAGCCACTATACCCAGTCAAAAGTTTTATATCTTTTGGCTCGGCGCCTGTGGCTCAACGGGCTAGGGTGCCAGCCACGTACACCTGAGCTGGTGGGTTCGAATCCAGCCCGGGCCCGCCAAACAACGACGGCTGCAATCAAAAAAAAATGGCCAGGCGTTGTGGCAGGTGCCTGTAGTCCCAGCTACGTGGGAGGCAGAGGCAAGAGACTCCCTTGAGCCCAGGAATTCGAGGTTGCTGTGAGCTGTGATGCCACGGCACTCTACCCAGGGTGACAGCTTGAGGCTCTGCCTCAAAAAAAAAAAAAAAAGTTTTATATCTTTTTATCTCACATTTAGATGTGTGGTACATCTTAATGCTTATATAATGTATGTGTGTTGTTTAGACTAAGGCTCATTATTTTTGTATATGAATGTCTAATGGTTCCAACACCATTTGCTGAAAAGACTATTCTTTTTCCACTGAATTGCCTTTGTAACTCTATAAAAAAATGATTGGGTGTATTTGTGTAGATCTATTTCTGAAATCTATTTTATTCCATTCATCTATATATCTATCCCTTTGTGTTTATAGCCTTGATTACAACAGCTTTGAACTAAGTTTTAAACCATGTAGTTTGATTTTCCTTTTTCTGCTAAAGTTTAATTATTTTTAAGCTAATAAAATGTTTTGAAATATCCATACATTGTGGAATGCCTCAAATTAATAACATATGCATTATCTCCCATACTTATCATTTTCAGAGGTAAGAACACATTAAATCTATTCTCTATGTAGTTTTAAATTTTTTTGGCATTTTTTCCAACATTATTTTTCTTTTTCAAAATTATTTTGAATATTCTAAGTCCTTTGCCTTTCTACAGAAATTTAGAATCTGCTTCTAAGTACAAAAAGTGCTGCTGGGATTATTATTATTATTTAATTAAATCTATAGATCAATATGGAAACAACCAACATCTTTATTATGGTGACTCTTCTAATTCACCGATATGGTATACACCCATACATCTCTCCATTTATTTAAATCTCCATTGATTTTTTTTTTTTTTTGTGAGACAGAGTCTCACTATGTCACTCTTGGTAGAGTGCCATGACGTCACAGCTCACAGCAACCTCTAACTCTTGGGCTTAAGTGATTCTCTTGTCTCAGCCTCTCAAGTAGCTGGGACTACGGGCACCCACCACAATGCCCAGCTATTTTTTGTTGTTGTTGTTATAGTTGTCATTGCTGTTTGGCAGGCCTTGGCTGGGTTCTAACTCACCAGCTCCTGTGTATGTGGCTGGCACCCTAGCCACTAAGCTACAAGCGCTGAGCCTCCATTGATTTTTATAATCAGGGTTTTATAGTTTTTAGTATAGAGATTCTATATATATTTTGTTACATGTTTTAGACCTATTATAATTTTTTAAAATTAAGTTTTCAATTATTCATTGCTAGGATATAGAGATGATCACTTTTTGTTTTGTTTTTTTTTGAGAGAGAGCCTCAAGCTGTCACCCTGGATAGAGTGCCGTGGCATCACAGCTCACAGCAACCTCCAATTCCTGGGCTCAAGCGAGTCTCTTGCCTCCGCCTCCCAAGTAGCTGGGACTA
>CAUYRH010054217.1:0-11996 GCA_963574655.1 Perodicticus potto
TAGCAATTATGAATTGGGCTGCAACAAACATTATGGTACAAATATCTTTGTTATAATGTGATTTTTGGTCTTCTGGATTTATACCTAGTAGAGGAATTATAGGATCGAATGGCAGGTCTATTTTTAGATCTCTAAGTATTCGCCAAACATCCTTCCAAAATTGTGAAGTCTTAATACTTACTTCATAAAGTTCTAAAACATTGCCTTTAGAAAACAATTACATTGTTAATTTAAAAAAATCATTCTTCAAAATATATAAAAAGAGTAAATTTTTCTTTCTAAATCCATGACATGGAAAATATGTTATCATCTTTATCAAAAATTTTTATTCATATAAACCACTAAAGAACTGTAGTGGGTAGACTTCATAAATTTGATATAACTGTCTTCTAGTATATTCCCTTTTTTTGTGAAACTTCCTTGTAAGTGAAATCTCTCTCAACCTTTTTTAAAGGAGTTTTTGTGTTTCTTCACTTTTTAGTTGTCTGAATATCAGTTCACTTAAGGGATACACTATTTTACATGTTAGAATTTCACTAGCTCTTTCTGAGTATAAGTGTCAACACAAAAAAAGGAAGAAATTTTGTTTTAAGCAAAGGATTTTTCCAATTAAAAGAAAGAAAACAAAAAGCACAATTTTAAAAATATAACTGGCAGTTGTTTTTGTCCAGAAAATTATTCAAGAATGAATGTTTACTTTTATTTTTTCATTGAAAAGGTTACAACTATTAATGTACAACTTTTCCTTAAGGATAACTCCTATGGGGCGAGATTAGGAAAAAGGACTACATCAAAGGTGGAGCAGTCATTTCTACACCCCAGCATGTACAAACTCTTGAAAGATAACCTTCTCCATTTTATCTGCTCTGTAGCACTCATTGAGCCTGAATGCAACCATTTTGCTTTACAAGAAATTTTTAAAAGGCGTTTCTGACTTTAAGAACCTTACTGTTAATCTTCATATAAACTTTATAGATTCTAAATTACTCATTAAAAATAAAAGAAATACTTTATGAAAATGAGTTATTTGCTACAGCAGTTATTTAATTTAAAAATATTTTATTACAATTAGCCACAATTGTAGTTGATTTTTAAGTAATAAACTATAATATAGTGTTTATTTAATTGGGGTGAAAGCTCCTTTATAAAGAAAAATTAATTTGAATTTAATAAAGGGACCTAGATTAAAATCTTTTTATTTCTTAGCATAGGATGAAACTATTACTTCAGCCATCTGGACTCATTGTGATGCAGTGGTTTAGTTAGCTGTGTACAGTTAGCAAAGTGCATTCCTGCAGATTCCCCCCTCCTCAACCTCATAAATGGTTCAGGTGTCATCATAGACATAATTTGGTTGCATCATCTGGACTTGCCATATTAGTGCCAGCTTTTTATTAAAATATACACAGCTGATGTCTATTGGACTCTAATAAGTAAAACCAGGAGAAAAATATTTAAGTGTAGCTAGTCTCCTGGAGGTAACAGTTGATGGTGAGATTAAACAAAGGTAACTTTCCTAGTCAGCTGAAAACCACATAGAATTCCTAAGAGTGCAATAGTGAAAAGATGGGCAGGATCACAGGATAGTAGTTAGTCATCAAAAAATGTCTAGAACGTTTAAAGGACTCTTGCTCTTCCACAATCAGTAAGTTTAAATTTTGCATCTGGAATTGTTTTTGAGAAACATGTTAAGAGTGTGTTTGTCAAATATACTTGACCATTGCAGATGGTCAAGCATTTCAAAATGTAAGATGGTGACCCTTGTTTTAAGAAAAGGCATGGGAATAGGGCTTACTGAGACAAACCATAACTTAAAGAGCACATTATATTTTTCATAATACTCTTTGAAAGTCTAGAATATGCTCTCTCATATATTGGTAGGAGTAAAAATATAGCTTTACACAAGGAGGGAAGAAAATCCTTACATGCTATTTAGAGAAACCATAGATGTGCTATGCATTTAACCGGAATCAGTACGATTTTTCTTTTTTACCCGCGACACTGATCATTAATCTTTGCATGTAGCCAAGCAGAAATCTCACGTGTCATCCATGCACAGCATTACATTCATAGACCACTGGAAGCACATTTTAAAGTTCAGCTTACTGAACCACTGAGCAATGTACTTTCACGAAAAGAAGTTTATTTTGATCCATATCTGTCAAACTGGTAATGATCAGAGATCTTTACTGAATTACTTTTAGCAGCATCATCATTTTTCAAAATAAGATAAGACACGTGCATATTTTGAGTGCTGTTGACAATACCCCAAGGGGGATCAAATGTGCACAGAAATGGCATCTTAAGAATAATCAGAGTTTTAGCAAGATTCAACTTTTTCTTGGTGACTCAATCCCACTTCATAAGTTAGGTGTTCAGTTGGCACTGGTCAGTGTGTGACAGGTGAGTGCTGGCAAACATACCTTCACTTCAGGTTAGAAGTGAAGGTCATTGCAGAAGAGTTCTCTTTATGCACGTATGGTTTATATGTGTTTGAATTATTATGAAAATAATAACTGAAGGATATTCAGAAAATCATGGCATAATCCTGATTCTACCTCTGGGACGAGGTGCCCTTGACCTGGGAACATGACCTCTTACAATGTAATGTTATTCATCAAGAAAATAGCAATATAGTTTACTCTACCTATCACACCAAATTCCTATAAAGTTCAAATGAAATTATGCATATGAATGTGACATTCAGATTTTAAATGCTATGTAAGGGAAGACTTGATTATCATACTGCTACATTTTTGCCTCTTCATCTTTCAAGAGTCACCTTCTCCTAGTAGTTCAAGATAAGGTGGTCTGCCTCGAATTAATTTCTAAACTAGTTCACGCTTTCACTGATTCTTAATTGAGCCTCTGTCTTGGGCTGCACTTCATGGCTGGTCTCATTCTGGTATCTTTATTTGAGGTGATACGCCCACCAAAGTGGGCTGGTAAAGGGTGCCATGTCTGTCTCCACTGCTTCTGCCCTTGGTTACTCATGTAACTGATCTGAATTCAGCAGATCAGGAAGAGTAAAGCACCACAGAGGAAGGAATACAACACATGGCAGGGGGCAGGGAGGAGATGAATTTGACAGGTACACTGTGGACATCACTTCTTTTTTTTTTTTTTTTATTGTTGGGAATTCATTGAGGGTACAAGAAACCAGGTTACACTGATTGCATTTGTGAGGTAAAGTCCCTCTTATAATCGTGTTTTGCTCCCAAAAGGTGTGGCACACACCAAGACCCCACCACCCTCACTCCTTCCCTCTCTCTGCTCTTCCTTTTTCCACCCCTTCCTCATTCTTTCTCTCTCTGCTCTCCACTTTTCCCACCCCCATGGTGTCATTGTCATTAATCGTCCTCATATCAAAATTGAGTACATGGGATTCATGCTTCTCCATTCTTGAGATGCTTTGCTAAGAATAATGTGTTCCACTTCCATCCAGGTTAATATAAAGGCTGTAAAGTCTCCACTTTTTAATGGCTGAATAGTATTCCATAGTGTACATATACCATAGCTTGTTATTCCATTCCTGGGTTGATGGGCATTTAAGCTGTTTCCACATTTTAGTGATTATAAATTGAGCTGCAATAAACAGTGTAGTGCAGGTGTCCTTATGATAAAAGGATTTTTTTCCTTCTGGGTCGATGCCCAGTAATGGAACTGCACGATCAAATGGGAGGTCTAGCTTGAGTTCTTTGAGAATTCTCCATACTTCCTTCCAAAAAGGTTGTATTAGTTTGCAGTCCCATCAGCAGTGTAAAAGTGTTCCCTTCTCTCCACATCCATGCCAGCATCTGCAGTTTTGAGATGTTGTGATGTAGGTCATTCTCACTAGGGTTAGATGGTATCTTAGGGTGGTTTTGATTTGCATTTCTCTAATAATTAGGGATGATGAGCATTTTTTCATATGTTTGTTAGTCATTCATCTGTCTTCTTTAGAGAAGGTTTTATTCATGTCTCTTGCCCATTGATATATGGGATTGTTGGCTTTTTTCATGTGGATTAATTTGAGTTCTCTATAGATCCTAGTGATCAAGCTTTTGTCTGATTCAAAATATGCAAATATCCTTTCCCATTGTGTAGGTTGTCTATTTGCTTTGGTTTTTGTCTCCTTAGCTGTACAGAAGCTTTTCAGTTTAATTAAGTTCCATTTATTTATCTTTGTTGTTGTTGCAATTGCCATGACAGTCTTCTTCATGAAGTCTTCCCCAGGCCGAAATCTTCCAGTGTTTTTCCTATGCTTTCTTTCAGGATTTTTATTGTGTCATGCCTTAAATTTTAAGTCCTTTATCCAACTTGAATCAATTTTTTGTGAGTGGAGAAAGGTGAGGGTCCAGTTTCAGTCTTTTACATGTGGCTATCCAGTTCTCCAGCACCATTTATTGAACAGAGAGTCTTTCCCCCAAGGTATGTTCTTTATTGGTTTATCGAAGATGAGGTTGTTGTAAGATGTTAGTTTCATTTCCTGGTTTTCTATTCAATTCCAAATGTGTATGTCTCCATTTTTGTGCCTGTGCCATGCCGTCTTGACCACTATGGCTTTGTAGTATAGCCTAAAATCTGGTATGATGATCCCCCAGGTTTGTTTTTGTAACTAAGAATTGCCTTAGCTATACGCGTTTTTTCCTGGTTCCATATAAAACGCAGAATCATTTTTTCCAAATCTTGAAAGTATGATGTTGGTATCTTAATAGGGATGGCATTAAATAGGTAGATTGCTTTAGGAAGTATAGACATTTTAACAATGTTGATTCTTCCCAGCCAGGAGCATGGTATGTTCTTCCATTTGTTAATATCCTCTGCTGTTTCCTTTCTTAGGATTTCATAATTTTCTTTTTTTTTTTTTTTTAGTCCCACACATTTTTATTTATTTTTTTATATAATTTTATTTTTTTAAATTAATTAATAGCTGCATATATTAGTGAAATCAAGGGGTACAATGTGCTGGTTTCATGTACTATCTGAAATGTTTTCATTAAACTTTTTAACATACCACTCATGGCATTTTCTTAGTTATTGTATGAAGACATTTGTATTCTGCATTTAGTAAGTTCCACCTGTACCCTTCTAAGGTGAACCATAGGTGTGGCCCCACCAATTACCCTCCCTCCACCCAACGTCCCCCCTCCCCGCCCATCCCATATTCTTGGGCTATAGTTGGGTTATAACCTTCATATGAAACCTTAAAATTAGCTTCATAGTAGGGCTGAGTACATTCGATACTTTTCTTCCATTCTTGAGATACTTTGCTAAGAAGAATATTCTCCAGCTCCATCCATGTAAACATGAAAGAGGTAAAGTCTCCATATTTCTTTAAGGCTGCATAAGATTCCATGGTGTACATGTACCAAAATTTATTAATCCATTCATGGGTTGATGGGCACTTGGGCTTCTTCTATGACTTAGCAATTATAAATTGGGCTGCAATAAACATTCTGGTACAGATGTCTTTGTTATAATGTGATTTTTGGTCTTCTGGGTATACACCTAGTAAAGGAATTATAGGATCGAGTGGCAGGTCTATTTTTAGATCTCTACATACTTTCCAAACATCCTTCCAAAAGGAACGTATTAATGTGCATTTGCACCAGCAGTGTAGAAGTGTTCCCTTTTCTCCACATCCATGCCATCTCTGGTTTTGGGATTTTGTCATGTGGGCTAATCTCACTGGAGTTAGGTGATATCTCAGAGTAGTTGTGATTTGTCTTTCTCTGATGATTAAAGATGGTAAGCATTTTTTCATGTGTCTATTAGGCCTTGCACCTGTCTTCTTTAGAGAAATTTCTCTTCAAGTCCTTTGCCCACCCTGAGATGGGATCACTTGTTCTTTTCTTGTTAATACGTTTTAGTTCTCTGTGGATTCTGGTTCTTAAACCTTTGTCGGAGGCATAACCTGCAAATATTTTCTCCCATCCTGAGGGCTGTCTGTTTGCTATACTTACTATGTTCTTGGCTGTACAGAAGCTTTTTAGTTTGATCAGGTTCCAGTAGTGTATTTTTGATACTGCTTCAATTGCCTGGGGAGTCCTCCTCATAAAATATTCCCCCAAGCCAATTCCTTCAAGAGTTTCTCCTGAACTTTCTGCTAATATTTTGATAGTTTCATGTCTTAAGTTTAAATCTTTAATCCAGTGAGAGTCTACCTTAGTTAATGGTGAGAGATGTGTGTCCAGTTTTAGTCTTCTACAGGTCGCCAGCCAGTTCACCCAGCACCATTTGTTAAATAGGGAGTCTTTTCCCCACTGAATGTTTTTAATTGGCTTGTCAAAGATCAAGTAACGGTAAGTAGCAGGATTCATCTCTTGGTTCTCTATTCTGTTCCAAAGGTTTACCTCTCTGTTTTTGTGCCAATACCATGCTGTTTTGATCACTATCAATTTATAGTACAGTCTCAGGTCTGGTAGCGTGATTCCTCCTGCTTTGTTTTTATTTCTGAGTATGGTCTTGGCTATTCAAGGTTTTTTCTGATTCCATATAAAATGAAGTATTATATTTTCGAGATCTTTAAAATATGACAATGGAGCTTTGATAGGAATTGCATTAAAATTATATACTGCTTTGGGTAGTATAGACATTTTAACAATGTTGATTCTTCTCAGCCATGAGCCTGGTATATTTTTCCATTTGTTAACATTTTCAGCTATTTCTTTTCTTAAAGTTTCATAGTTCTCTTTATAGAGATCTTTCACATCCTTTGTTAGGTAAATTCCTAAATATTTCATCTTCTTTGGCACTACTGTGAAAGGAATAGAGTCCTTGACTATTTTTTCAGTGGAGGTTTGCACTGGTCATTGTGGAGGATAGGTCTGAGAATATCCTGAAGAGGTGGTTTAGTTATAGCAAATTTCTTCAACATGTGGATATCATTGAAGTATTTAACTTCTCTATCATAAATGAAACTCAGTTTAGCTGGGTACAGGATCCTGGGTTGAAAGTTCTTTTGTTTCAGGAGTTTAAAAGCTGATGACCATTCTCTTCTAGCTTGAAAGGTTTGATCAGAGAGATCTGCAGTTATTCTAATATTCTTCCCCTTGTAGGTAATGGATTTCTTACGTCTGACTGCTTTCAGAATTTTCTCCTCGTATTAACTTTAGTGAAGTTAATTATGATGTGCCTGGGGGATGTCTTATTTGGGTTGAGTCATGCTGGGTTTCTGAAACTGCTATCTGAATTTCAGAATCTCTTGGCATGTCTGGAAAGTTCCCTTTCATAATCTCATAAAGAAGAGACTCTGTGCCTTGTGATGCCACTTCATCATTTTCAGGTATCCCTATAAGGCGAATATTGGTTTTATTCGAGTTATCCCAGAGCTGTCTGTGAGAATGATCCATTTTTGCCTTCCATTTCTCTTCCTCTTTGGAAGTTCCAGAGCATTCGAAAGCTTTGTCTTCCATGTCAGAAATCCTTTCTTCTGCTTGCTCCATTCTGTTATTGAGGGATTCTACTGTATTTCTCAGATCTTTGAGGGCTGCAACTTCTTGTCTCAATATGTCAAAAGCTTTGGTAATTTTGTCTTTGAATTCGTTCAATTCTTGAGACATCTTTTGGGTCATCTTTTGCATTACTGCTTGAAATTCTAATTCCATCTTTTCCTCCATTCTGCTAATCTTATTTGCTATCCAGACTCCGAATTCAATTTCTGACATCTCAGACATTTGCTTATGCAAGGGATCTTGTGCTGTATCCACCTTGTCGTTCCTTGGGGGAGTTGATCTACTCTGATTATTCATATTTCCAGAGTTTTTCTGTTGATTCCGCCTCATGATTATTTTTCGCTGTTGCCTATGACCATCCTCAAGTTGGGGAGGTGTCTCTCCCAGATCAGACCTTGGCAGGAGCACTCTGTTGTTGCTGGATCTTTGTAAGGAGTGATCCTGTGTAGCTCCTCTGGGACTGCCCCACCCAGGGAGTTCTGGCTGAGGGAGCAGCTCCTTAGTGTGGCATGCCTGGATCAAGCAGCAGGGTGTGAGTGGGGCACCCGGTGGCATTTGCAAAGGGAGCCCGTGCCTCCAGAAGTCTCTGGCTGGGAGGAGGGTTCCAGAGGAAGGGCACGGGTGTCCCAGCAGAATCCCTGGCCACAGCGTGGCCTGCCAAGGCCTGGGGGAGTCCCTGGCAAGTGGAGGGCCGAGTTTCGGAGTGCCCGGATCAGAGCCGCATGGGGGTCCCCGCAGAGTTTCTGGCCTCTGCGGCAACAGGCCAAGGCCCAGTGGGGTGCCAATCGGGCCACACAGGGGTCTGAGCAGATTGGAGTTCCTGGCCACTGTGGGCAGCGGGCCTGGGGCACAGATTGGAGCTGGGCGGGGGTCTGGCAGGCGGCAGGCCAAGGCCTGGCTGAGCACAGATCGGTGCCACACAGGAGTCCCAGCATTGTTCTTGGCTGCTTCTGGTTGTGGGCCAAGGTCCAGCAGGGTGCCAATCGGGGATGCAAGGAGGTCCCAGTGGAGTGGAGATCCTGGCTGCTGTGGTGGGGGGGCTGGATTGTAGCCGGGTGGGGGTTCCGGTGGGCGGCAGTGGGCCGAGGCCGGGCAGGGCACAGATTGGCACCTGGCAGGAGTCCCAGCGGACTTCCTGGCCACTGCTGGCGTAGGGCCAAGGCCCAAGGGTGTGTGAATCAGAGCCGCAAGGGGGTCCTGGTGGAGTGGAGTTCTTGGCAGCTGTGGGCGGTGGGCCTGGGGCATGGATTGGGGCCAGGCAGGGCACAGATCGTGTGTGGGAGTCCCAGCAGACTTCCTGGCCACTACTTGCAGCAGGCCAAGGCCCTATGGGGGTCCCAAGATATAAAAATTGTATTTTTCTTTCATATAAAGCTATTTAACTAACATAGATGGTTATCCCAGTTACCATGTATTTAATAAGTTTATAATGAACAAATAATCCTTAAACCTTTTCTTTGAGAGCTAATTATTGTTTATCTTAAGACAATGTAAACAATGGTTGTATCTGCTTGGCTACAAAAAAGAGTAAGATTTCTTTCCATCTTTGCAATATCTTTAGCAATGGCCTGTGTTATATCTGATTTAATGCTTAGTCCATAATAAGAATTATTGTCTTTCTCTTCTACTCTCATGAAGAAGTTTTCCTGGCTAGAAGAGATTTTGCTAATTTCTCCATTAGTACCAAACTATATTTTAGGTGAGCTTCAATTGCATATATTACAAAGTAACGAGTGGAAACTTGGTAGAAATGCTGAAACATATTAAAGAAAATTTATTATGATGGCTAGCTAGACTATGTTTAACTACATATGGAACTAAACATTTGTAATGCTATTTCTTAGTATTAAAGAGAGTTGTATTTGTATTAAAATATTTAGAATAGATAGAACATAATTAACAAATGCCTTTAGTATATGTTTTTGAAGTTGTAAATCACTTATAATTATGTCTTAGCTTTACAAATTTATAACAGATTTCAACATATAAATGCGATGAAATTTCCTGCATTAAAAATTGAGTAATGCTGTTATGATTATATGCACTCTACCAATCAATAAACTGAGATAAAGACCCCAATGGCAATCACAGCTATAACTAAAATAAATAAATGGGACTTTGTAAAATTAAAAAGCTTCTCCATAGCTAAGGAAATAATCAACAGAGCAAATAGACAAATTACAGAATGGGGGGAAATTTCACAACCTACATGTCTGATAAAGGGCTAATATTCAGAATCTACAAAGAACTCAAACAAATCATCAAGAAAAAAGCAAACAACCCCATTTAAAAGTGAGCACAAAACATGCACAGAAGTTTTTCAAAGAAGATAGACAACTGGCCAGTAAACATATAAAAAATACTCACCACTAATCATTAGAGAAACACAAATTAAAAACACAATCCCAATTAGAATGGCTTTTATTAAAAAGTTCAAAAACAGGCTCAGTGCCTGTGACACAGGCTAAGGCACCAGCCATGTACACCTGAGCTGGTGGGTTCAAATCCAACCTGGGTCCATCAACAACAATGATGGCTGCAACCAAAAAATGGCCGGGCGTTGTGGCGGGTGCCTGTAGTGCCAGCTACTTGGGAGGCGGAGGCAGGAGACTCTCTTGAGCCCAGGAATTGGAGGATGCTGTGAGCTGTGATGCTACCACACTCTATCCAGGGTGATAGCTTGAGTCTCTGTCTCAAAAAAAAAAAAAAAAGAAGTTCAAAAACAATAGATGCTGGCTCAGATGCCAAGAGAAAGGTGGGACTGCAAATTAGTACAACCTCTGTGGAAAACAGTATGGTGATTCCTCCAAGAACTAAAAGTAGACTTACCATTTGATCTAGCAATCCTGCTACTGGGTATGCACCTAATCGAAAAGAAGTCAATTTATCAAAAAGACTTCACAGTATACATATACTACATTTTGTTAATCTGCCCATGGGCTGATGGGCACTCAAATGTTTACTGTAGCACAGTTTGCAACTGCAAAGATGTGGACAACCCAAAAGCCCATCAATCCATGAGTAGATTGATACAATATGGTATGTATCTATGGTGAAGTACTGTTCAGTCATAAAAAAGGATGAATTAATGCCATTTGCAGCAATTTGGAAAGAACTGGACACAATTATCCTAAATGAAGTAGCTCAAGAATGGACAAATACCACATGTACTTTCTAATAAAATGGAACTAAGTAATGGGCACACAAGTGCACAGAGGGAAGACAAAGTCATAGAAAATCAAGCAGGGGGGAGAGGCAGAGAGGCGAGGGGCAAAACCCATCAAATGGGTACAATGAACACCATTCAAGTGGTGGGCACATTTACAGCTCAGACTAAAGCCATGTAATGAAGATATTTGTACCCCCTTAATATTTTCCAAGAAAAAAATAAAATGGAGAAACATTAATTGGCATCATAATGCAAATCAATGATAAAATTAAAAATGATTTTCATATCCATCTCAAGTCCTGAAGCCCCATTCCAAATTCTAATTTAGACTCAAATCATGCCACTTCAAAATTAATATAATATTTATTAAGTCTACAAATATGACAAAAAATAAGTATGGGTAATTTTATTAACGATGGGTATAAGCTTCAATTATACCCATTTGATCATTTTATTACTACTGAGTTTTTTCCTACTGTTTAAACTTGCCAACTTTTCACAGATGAAGGAACTCAGAAACTTTCACCCCTAAATTTGATTCCTTGGTATAGAGAATACTTTGAGCTGAAGGACTTTAGAGATCAACAAGGCTTTGGAAAGGTCTTTTCCTCTATCTGCATAACCAGACAGACCCATCAAAAGAACAATGGACTTCCCTTCCCTCCCCTCACTATATTCCGGGAAATAAAAATCTAGAATGCAACCAGACCAGGCCCAAATTATATTTAATATAATACCTGTCTCTCAGGGTTAATTTAATTTTCAAAGATAATCATTTATAAATCAATCTGTTTCCCTCACCTATTCACCCTCCCTAGCAACCATTTAATGCTCCTAAAGAGAATTACCTATTGTACTCAGCTCTCCCTCCTCTCTAACCAAAGGCATATTTAAAAATACAGGTATCTGGATCCCATTGGGATATTGGTAATCACACTTTGATTCTCCCAAAGCATGCAATAAATAAACGTCTTCCTCTCATCATCTGCCTTAACTGTGAGTTGATCTTCTAGTGAACTTTCAGGGGAAATGAGAAGTTTCCCCTCGACCCCACACAAACCTCATCTCCCATAGCATGCAGTTGTTGTCACTGTTGTTCTTTTTTTTTTTTTTTTATTGTTGGGGATTCATTGAGGGTACAAGAAACCATGTTACACTAGTTGCATTTGTTGGGTAAAGTCCCTCTACAATTGAGTTTTGCCCCCAAAAGGTGTGGCACACACCAAGGCCCCAAGACCCCACCCCCCTCACTCCTTCCCTCTCTCTGCTCTTCCTTTCCCCACCCCTCCCTCATTCTTTCTCTCTCTGTTCTCCCCTTCCCTCACTCCCACCATGTCAATAATTGTCATTAATTGTCCTCATATCAAACTTGAGTACATGGGATTCATGCT
>CAUYRH010054219.1:0-30736 GCA_963574655.1 Perodicticus potto
GCGTTGTGGCGGGCGCCTGTGGTCCCAGCTACTTGGGAGGCGGAGGCAAGAGACTCGCTTGAGCCCAGGAATTGGAGGTTGCTGTGAGCTGTGATGCTACGGCACTCTATCCAGGGTGACAGCTTGAGGCTCTGTCTCAAAAAAAAAAAATAGAGATGCGGGGCCTGTGGCTCAAAGGAGTAGGGCGCCGGCCCCATATGCCGGAGGTGGTGGGTTCAAACCCAGCCCTGGCCAAAAATAAAAAAAAATAAAAAAACACAGATGTGAATTACTGATCAAGCGATATAAACTATGTGTTATACAACTAGTTATTTAGGAGTGAATAACTTGTTTAACTAAGATTTTGATTTGCCCTTCTCTTTTACCTTTTCACCTTCCTTCCCCAAAGTTTGAGGACAAGAATGTGAGGAACATGGATTTCTATAGATAGAAGACCAATCATTTATGAACGAGAACCATCTGTATATATTTCACATTTGTTATAATGCAGAGCAAATAGAACATTAGCACTTAAGTGAAAGTAGTTTGATCACTGAATCTTTGAGTCTTAGTTACTTTGGATGACAAGACCTCGCCCCCACCCCCAGTATAGACCAGGAAAGAAAAGTTTAAATATAAACTTAATGGGATTAATTCATAATTAAGGGCTATACAGTTTTTGTTCAAGGGCCTTAGTGGTAGTTGAAACAGTTTGGTTAACTTGATTTTTCATTTATCCTTTAACAGTTCCTGAGTACCATCTGTGTGCCAGGTATATGGTCAGTGCTGGTTTATGTGACCTGAAGTTCTGGTAGCTATTGAGGTTACATTGTACATGAGGGAAGAACACATGTTTGGAGGAGCTGTGATAGCTAAGTTGGGGACAGTTGCTGAGAGATTCACAGAAAAGCTGATAGAAGCAATGAGGCTGGAAAGCTTGATGTGCAAGCTGGACTTGGTCCTTTTCTCCTGCAGAAATAACCTGTAGGCATTTTAGGCAGGTGGACTAGGTGGTAGACCTACCCCACATAGACCACTTAAGAGTATTGTGGTTTTGGACTTTATATTTAGCCATTTATTTTTAGCATAAGGCATTCTGAGTCAGTCTAAATCCAACTGTCACTAAAAAAATCAGTTATCAGATACATAACCATCCTTTTATGCAGAGCATTATTAGGACATGTAGGCACAGTTTGTGACAAATAGCCAAATATTTAAGTGTAGATAATAAATAGAATTCTTATGGCTCCTATTATGTAATTTCTTTTAGAGATACTCATAGAATGTGAATGTTTAAAAAGAGGTAAGAACTGATTATTTTCCTTAGGGGATAGGCTCAGAATAAAATGTTGTAGTAGAATTAAAGCTTCAACTTACATTTTTAAATTTTTTTCTTTTCAAAACCATTGTAAATTACTGTAGTAGGAGTTTCTTTTGTCTTGGGAGGGAAACAGCTAGTATCAGTGCAGACAGAATTCAGTTGCCTAATTAATGAAGTGGAGGATTGTCTGAATCTCTGATGTCTTAAATTTCCCTGTAACTTGACCCTTCAGTCCAAAAACCACAAAAGAAGTCTATTCTTGCCTGCTTTTCTTATTCATTTGGGGGATATGGTTTTTCTTAATTAGCTTTTTGTTAGTTTGTACTGACTGAATTAATTTCTCCGATCTGTCCTTGAAGCAGTTAAGGTCATTGGTTAGCAGAAACAAAGTACAGATGGTCCTTGACTTAATAGTTTGACCTAAGATAGTGTAAAAGCAATTTGCATTCAATAGAAACCATACTTAGAGTACCCATACAACTATTTTTATTTTTTACTTTCAGTATAGTAGTCAGTGATTACATGAAATATTCAACACTTTTTTATGAAATAGGATTTATGTTAAATGATTTTGCCCAATTGTAAATTAATGTAAGTAGGTATTCTGAGTACATTGAAGGTAGTCTAGTCTAAGCTATGATGTTTAGTAGGTTAGAAATATTAAATGCATTTTCATTTTATGATATTTTCAATTTATAATTGATTTGTCAGCGTGTTACCCCAGCATAAGTGGAGGACCATCTGTATTGAGTAGTGTATTCTACACAAGTAGACCTTATAGAGAGAGTAAAGACCCTTTTTTTTAAAATAGCAGATTAATAATGTGAGCACCTATGGATTTTTTTTTTTTACGTTGGCTTGAATATTTATTATTTTTATGTACAGAAAACTCAACAGTGTACGTTTAGCCCAGTTTAGTGGCAAGTTCTTTAGCCTTTGCCTTTTCCAGCTTGGTAATGCGAGCCACAGACTTCAGACCTAGGACGTTGCCTCCCCAGTGACGGCGGATCACGTCGTATCTGTCATTGTAATTGGTCCTGATGGCTTCCACCAGCTTAGCCAGAGCTCCTTTGTCTTCAGAGTTAACCTGCGTGAAGGCCACAGTGGTGCAGCTCTTCCTGTGGACCAGACGCCCCAGCCTAGCCTTCCCCTTGATGATGCAGTAAGGGACCCCCATCTTCCAACATAGGGCAGGCAGGAAGACAACCAGCTCAATGGGATCCACATCATGTGCAATCACCACCAGCTGAGTCTTCTTGTTCTCCACCAACGTGGTGACAGTGTTAACCCCTGCCCTAAGGACAGGTGGTCTCTTAGTGGGGACATCCCCTTTGCCCGCAGCTTTCTTCTCAGCCCGGGCCAATAGTCGCTGCTTCTTCTCTTGCTTTGTCTCTGGTCTGTACTTGTGGGCCAGCTTAAGCAGCTGAGTAGCTGTTTGGCGGTCCAAGGCCTGGGTGAACTGATTAATGGCGGGAGGTACTTTCAGCCGCTTGTAGAGAATGGCTCTTTGCGGCTGCAACCGGATGTAGCGGGGCCATTTGACAAAGCTGGTGAGGTCCCTCTTGGGCTGGATGTCCTGCCCAATGCTGAAGTTCTTCGGCCTTTTCTCGAACAGAGGATTCACTACCTTCTTGGCCTCTTGCTTCTTCACCACAGCAGGGTCCGGGGCCACCTTCTTCCCCTTGGCCTTCTTTCCTTTCGGCATCTTGAGCCGCTGGAGCAGAGAGAAAGGGTAGGGAATTGTCGCACCTATGGATTTTTAAGTAAGACTTTAGTTTTAGTTAGATTACTGACAGGTTACAATTGTATTCAATAGACAACAGTTGGGAATGAATGCCAGAGTTTGTTTTTGAATCTTGCTTAAAGGGTACTATGTGGTAAAACTTAAGATGTAACATTTCTGGTTTTATTTATTTTAAATTTAAATTTTAATTTGATTTTTATATTTTTGAGACAAGGTTGCCTGATCTTTTGCCTGGGTTAGAGTACAGTGGCATCATCATAGTTCACTGCAACCTTAATCTCCTGGCAATTGTCCTGTCTTGGTCTCCCAAAGCGCTAGGATTACAGATGTGGGCTACTGCACCTGGTTTTACCTGGACACGTAAGAAAACAGGTACTTGGGAGGATGAGGCAGGAGGATCACTTGAACCTGGAGTTTGAGGTTGCTTTGAGTTAGGCTGATGCCGTGGCATTCTAGCCTGGGCAACAGAGTACTCTGTCTTAAAAAAAGAAAAACAAAAACAACAAAATCTAAAATTTGAGATCAAAGATGAAAATTTCCTTTTACTTGCAAAAATATGCTTTTATAATATACTTTATTGTGGTAAGAGAATTTAGCATAAGAGCTACCCTTTTAACAAATTTCAAATTGTACATTGTTGACTACAGGTACGGTGTTGTACAACTCTGTAAAGCTTATTCATCTTGTTTGACTGAAATTTATTGGCTGTGCCATTTTGCAGTGATCTCTGAGCTACATTATTAAGTGAAAAATAAAAACTTTGTAGGTTATGTTAACCAAAGAAGGAAAAAACAGTGTGCAAGTGTCTCAGTTTCTCACGAATCTCACCAACAGTTGCATTTTTCTTTTTTGAATTATAGCCATCCTTATAGGTGTGAGGTGATATTTCATTGTCATTTAGATTTGCATTTCTCTAGTGATTAATGATGTTGAACATCTTTTGCCATCTATGCCAGTGTCATGCTGTTTAGATTACTGTAGCTTTGCTAATGTTAATCAGGAAGTATGACATTTCCACCTCTGTTGGCTATTTGTGGTCTTTTGTGGTTCCGTATAAATTTTAGAATTGTTTTTTCTATTTTTGTAAAAAAATGCTACTGGGATTTTGGTAGGGACTGCATTGAGTTTCTAAATTGCTTTGGGTAGTATGGGCATTTTAATAAATTAGGTCTTCTAGTTTTATAAACATGAGATGTTTTTCCCTATTGTGTCTTACTGAATTAGTTTCATCATTGTTTTGTAGTTTTGAATATACAGATCTTTTCCCTCCTCAGTTAAATTTATTCCTAGGTAGTTATATTCACGTACTATAGTAGAGGGCAACTGTAAAGAAAAAAGAAGAGCTCAGAACTGATGGAGTGATTTCCAAGATATATGAAGTGAAAGAGAAAGTCTGTGTAGCTTAACGCTACCCTGAACCAAAGAAGGGGAAATAAAAAATTTACATATACCTGTTCATTTGTTCAAAAGGAAACACAGGAGGGATAGACTAGAAAGAGATTTGTTACATAGAAAGGTTGGTGCAGAAAGGATGGAGAGGATACAATGCTTTGATTTTACCTGTTTTGAATGTTAGAATTAAGTTAGTTTCATATACTTAAAATTAACAAGGATGGGGGAGGGGAAGGGAAAAAATCTGAAATGGAATAATAGGCTCTTGACAAAAACAGTCATAAGCAAACCTCAAACTGAAGACAAAAAGAACTGTAGACAAACATATTCTGGTTAGTAGAATTTTTTCACAGAGGTATGTTTAGAAGCCTGAAACCAACTCTATTCTGGAATAGACCAAATAAGTAAATATAAAAAAAAAGGCTGGAATGAACACTTGAGCCAGTTAGATTGGGATTGTCAGTTTCAGCATGAACTCATGGTTTTCAACATAAATACAGATAGTTTAAAAATAGGTGTAGGTGAGTATATAGATGGTTATATATTCCTGAACTCAATTTTGAAGGTCTAGAAGCCATAACTGAATGCTATTGGTCAGTAAAAGGAACAAATCCTTCCTACAGAAATGGTTAATTCCAGTGCTTGGGCAGGGAAAATAAAAGGACAAGCTTAGAATCATCTTGTGCCAGAAAATATGGAAGTGTTAAAAAATAGATGAGTGGGTGTCAAAATGATATAGGAGCCAACTTATTCAAGGCTCCTCATAGGCCACAACTGGAACAGTTTGACCAACCAAATGATAGTAATGGATTATAACCCACCCATAGAATAAAGTAGAAAATCTGTGATATAAAATACATGTGTGTAATAAATGGGGAAGAAAGAAATCCTTACAGTAGGATTACACTTTATAAAAGAAGACAGAAAGGTGGGATCAGAAAAGTTGGCTGGGTGCAGTATGGCTCACACCTGTAATTCTAGCACTCAGGGAGGCTGAGGTGGGAGGATCCCTTGAGTTCAGGAGTTCAAGACCAGCCTAAGCAAGAGTGAGACCCCAGCTTCACTGTAGGGGTGAGGGGAAATTTGCCCTTTTCTCCAAAAGTTCGCTGAAAGATCAACTCAGGATTAAGGCAGATTAATAAGAGAAAGTATTTATTTACTGTGCATGTAGAGAGAAATCACAGTGATAACCCAATTTTCCAGTGAAATTCATATATCTTTATTTGGGCCTTTTTTGGCATGGGGGGTGGGGATTGAGTACAGGACATAAACATATGTTAGGGAGGTTACTAGAGAGGACATATGGAAAGGAGAGAAATAAATTGATTTCTGGATTAACCTGGGAGGCAGGTGTTTATGACCCAAATGATTTGGGCCAGGTCCTCCTGCATTCCCAACCCTCATTCCTGAAAATTTTGAGGTAATAGGAAGGGAGAAGGGGAGTCAGTTGTCCCTTTGATCCTATAATTGGGCCAGTCCAGTTTATACGGATGAAGGGAAAGTCTCCTCCAGTGTTTCTTGACCTTGAATGCCTTCAATTCAGAATATTCTTTTATACCAGGGACTCATATTTTGGGGAGAAATTTCTTTAGCTCTTTCTCTACTAAAATAGAAAAATCAGTGGGCATTGTGGTGGGTACCTGTAGTCTTAGCTACCCTGGAGGCTGCAGAGCAGTGCTTGAGCCCGGGAGTTTGAGCTAGGCTGATGCCATGGCACTCCAACCAGGGCAACCGAGTCAGACTTTGTCTCAAAAAATAATTGTTCCAGAGTTAGGTAGCAAGCAAAAGTATGATAAGGTACAGGATATTATACGTAGTTTCAGAGTCTCTCCTCTGAAGATATTTATTACTTAAAAAGTGAGAAATAGTAACTTGATAGTTAGAAAATCTCACGTATAATTACTTTAGCCAAATGACCAAAATTAATATCACTGTTAATGGGACCACTGTTAATAGGACAAACCGCTTAGCTGGTTGCTGTATCAGAATACTGAAGACTGGGTGGCTTAAACAGAAGTTAGTTTTCTCACAATTCCGGAGGCAGGAAGCCCCAAATCAAAATGCTCCCAGGGTTGGTTTCTAAGACCGCTCTCGGCCCCAGAGATGGTCACTTTCTTGCTGTGTCAGCACATGACTTCCTCACATGACCTTTCCTTTGTGTGCCTGTACTTCGGTTGTCCTTTTCTTAATGAAGACACCAGTTCTATGGGATTAGTTTTAGAGCTAGTGACCACTGGATTGGAGGCTTAATAGGATTTCAGTGTTAACTTTTTTGGAAAGAATACCTCATAACACTGGTGTTTTTAGTGACCACCCCACTCCTAGATGAATCTGAAACTCAGCAAAGTTTGAGAATTGACCATATGCCATCTTTTCTTTTACATAGGTGATAGACTGATTTTTTGTGTTGGTAACTTTGGCAAATGCCAGTTAGTAGAAAAATAAGCAATTCACAAATCATAGGAGGTATAATGGATGTTTCAGAATATTTTGTTATTCTGAAATAAAATATTTTGTGATCCTGGACACCTTATTTCAATTCTGGCTCTTCACTTTACATTTAAAGTGGAGTTAAACCTACTTCTTAGGTAGTGTGGTATTTCACAAGAACACATTTACAGTGCCTTTATTTCCTAGGCCCACATTTCTTCATTAGTAAGGCTGAACAGTGATTCTAAGCTGATGAAGACCTGCCCATTCTGAGACACTTGCCAATCTCTTTGTGTTCCTTGCCAGCAGTCAGATCTTTGAAGGGCTTTATCAGGGAAAGATTGACTTTTCCTACTTTCATAGCTACCACATTGGCAATAAAATACAGTATTTTGTGATTGGAAATCTTAATCTCAGCATTTTTAAAGGTGATATATGCAGACTTGCCTGGTTCTTGTAGAGGAGATAATTTATAAATGATCAAATAAATTCTTTTTCTGATTAATTCTGTCATCTTTTGTACTTTCAGTGAAAGATCACACAAAAGGCACAAGTATGCCTGAGGCTAACTATGCTCTCCGTTGCTGTGTAATTGTCCATTAAGATGGAAGATCTTAATAGTTGTTTTGATGCTAGATGCTATTAAGAACTTCACAGAGAATACCAGGATGACAAAAACCAGGTCATACTTTTGTGAGGATGTAGTGTGGGTGTGAGGCAGATGCACAGATGTTATACTATTAGTGTTACTGTAGGGCACGGTAAGCAGTGGCAGTGAATCTGCCATACACTAGAGAGTGTGATACACATTTTTACACATGGTGCTTCTTTCAGTTCTTGTTGAAATCAAAATAGGTTTTATCTTCCACTGAGGAAAAAGATTAGGAGAAGTTGAGTAACTTGTTCCGAGTCACACACCTGGCGAGACATAGTATTGGGATTATAAATTGGAATCTAATCAAGTCTGATCTTGTTTAGAGCATCGTGTCCCTGGGTCAGCAACATTAATATCTGAGAACCACTGTACAGGAGAGTTTCAATTTTTCTTCCTCCTTAAAGTTATAAAACTCTTTATTTAAATTCTAGCTTTTTGCTGAATACACGAAAGTAACCAGTTGTATTTGAAGTTGGTGTGATCCTGGACCCTTGTCGTCTTAGCTCTGAAGAGGATGCTTGGTTTGATACCCGCTGCACTATACTGTTATCCCATTATGTAGTAATGTGGATATAAGTGGACTTATATAACATTATAGAATAATTCTGGCTCCCTGTTCTCAACCAATAGATTAGTACAGAAACTTGGAATCATATGGATGTTTATCAGACCAAAATTCCCTCCTTCTAATGATAGTGTCATGGGCCTTTCTACAGATATGATTTGTAGGTAGGTACCCCCAAAGTGCACATTCTACCTGGATTTGGTCCGTCTCTTGCACACTGGTATCAGGCACTTGCTTGTCCAAATAGCTGACTGGGTAATACTGCCCTGGTCATTTTGGCCCTTGCTACCTCCTCCAGGCCCGCTCAGCTCAATGGCCCACTTGAAGCGCTGGCCTCGGTTGGCTACCAGGCTCCCTTGGGCCATCATGGCAAGTGCCGCTCCCCAGATCCCTACAGTCTCTTGGCATTTACCTTTTAAAAGTGAAATATTCTAACGTTTGAGTTTGACCTAACCATGTCTTTAATCCTGTCCTCTAGCTCAGTGATTATCAACTTTTGCTACATGTTAGACTTGCATTGGGGAGCTTTTAAAAATAGATGTTTTGCCTCCATCCCAGACCTAGTGATTTGTGCTCTCTGAGGATGGTGACTTTACACCTGGCTCAAAAGAAGACCCCTCGCTTACAAGTCTGCTCTTGTGTTTGCTATAACAGAATACCATGGACTGGGTGGCTTAAACAAGACATTTATTTCTCAAACTTATGGAGGCTAGGTCATCTAAGATCAGGGTGCTGGTGATTTGATTCTTGGTGAGGCTTGTCTTTTTTGTTATGTCTTCACTTGGCGGGGGCAAGGAAGCAAGCTTTCTGTTATCTTCCTTTGTAAGGACATTGATTCCATTATGAAGGTGTCACCCTCATTACCTCCCCCAAACTCCATCTCCAAATACCATTACATTGCAGGTTAAGGATTTAACCTGAATTTTGAGAAGCACACCCAGTGCACAGCAACCCCCTATCTAATTATTATTTGTGTCAGGTATATAGTAGTGCTTAAAATAGGAATGAATGGTTTGGTAATTTTGGTAAAATGCAAATTTGGTTCAGTAGTTCTCTGAGGTTTGATGCATATAGGACCCATATTTGACTGAAATATTTATCCTAAAGATCAAAAAGTTGCTATTATTTTTAAGTATACATGTTTTGGTACAACTTGACTCTCACTTCTGTGAAGGGTAGAGACTACGGACTGTTTGGTTGTGTGTATACGGTCTGTTACTTAGTAAATTGTAAATGTTTATTGGTTGTAATAAACAACCAAATAAAAGTGTAAATTTAATAAATTCCATTACTTGAAACAAGTGTAAAACAACTATGAAGAGATTAAGATAATTTTAAACTGATGTAGGAGATTAACAAATAACATCCAGTGTGTTAAATCTGGGAGCATAGAAAATGGATTTATATAGCAACATATGAAGGACATAAAATCTTCTCGTAAGGCGGTTTACTGTCAACTAAACTTGATCTTACATTTTGTAATTCTCAAAATCAAGACATTACTAGAACATTCAAAAACTGTTTTTAAGATGAAGAAAACTCAGTTCTCATTTAACCAGAGAAAGAGTGTTTGCATAATAGCATAATAATAATACATAATAGCTGCCAAACTTTTCCATATCAGTTTCACCTTTTAATAGTCCTACCAACATTGTTGTAAGGGTTATGGATTCTCTGTTTTCTCTAGTACTTGTTAATAGTGTCTTTGATTTTAGCCATCCTAGTAGGTGTGAGGTAAATGGTATCTCATTGTACTATAGTTTTTTTTTGCTGTTTTTGGATAGGGCTGGGTTTGAACCCACCACCTCTGGCATATGGGGCCAGCGCCCTACTCCTTTGAGCCACAGGTGCTGCCCCCTTGTTGTACTATAGTTTTGATTTGCATTTCCTAGATGACTGCCATGTTGAGCATCTTTTCATGTGCTTATTGTTCATTTGTATATTTTCTTTTTATATATTTTTTATATTTTGCAGAAATGCTTCTTTTCAAGTTGGGTTATTCATCGTTTTATTATTGGATTACATGCAAGTATTTTATTAGATATATAAATTATAAATATTTTTTCCCAATCTGGATTCTTTTCATTCTCTTGATGGTATCCTTTGTAGCACTTAAATTTTAATTTTAATGATATTTTTATTTATTATTTATTATTTTTTTTTGAGACAGAGCCTTAAGCTGTCACCCTGGGTAGAGTGCTATGGCATCACAGCTCATGGCAGTCTCCAACTCCTGCCTCCGCCTCCCAAGTAGCTGGGACTATAGGTGCCGGACACAACGCCCGGCTATTTTTTGGTGGCAGCCGTCATTGTTGTTTGGTGGGCCTGGGCTGGATTTGAACCTGCCAGCTCAGGTGTATGTGGCTGGCGACTTAGCTGCTTGAGCCACAGGCGCCGAGCCAGATTTTTTTTTTTTTTTTTTTTTTAAATTTTGTTTCTGGTGCTTTTGCTGTTATTAGGAGATCATAGTCAGGAAGATTTAAGCCTATGTTTTCTCTTAAGGACTTTATAGTTGTGGCTCTCAAATCTTGGTCTTTCAGTCCATTTGTATATGGTATAAAGGAGGGGTCCAACTTCATTCTTTTTTTTTTTTTGCAGTTTTTACCCAGCCTGGGTTTGAACCTGCCACCTCCAGCATATGGGGCCAGCGCCCTACTCCTTTGAGCCACAGGTGCTGCCCAACTTTATTCTTTTTTTTAAGTGCATATTCACTTGTCACGGCACCATTGGCTTAGAATGCTTCCAATATTGTTTACTATCACTAGTCAGCATGTAAGAGAAGCCAGAAATCTAGTGTCATTCTCGATATATGTATCGAGTTCATTATCATTTCCTGTTGTTTTTACTTCTGTTTCTGTCATTCTCACATCCTATCATCTGGTCCAAGCTTCATTTATCTCCTTTAGACTTAGGTAGTAGTATCTAAACTGGTATATTCTCATCACTCTTACCCTCCTTGTTTTCCAACTTGTGCCATTCACCTTTTTCCTCCTTTTACTAACTATTTCAGGTCTTCCATTTGCTCTTAGAATCAAGACAAAGATTTCACAATATGACACACAGGGCCCTGTGGGATCTCCATCTACTACTTTACTTATTTTTGCCTTGTATGTCTTCTTGATTTCTTCAGTCTAGACCCTTCTCAGATGAACACTTTTATATGCTTTTACCATAGTTACCACCATATTTGCATTCTATCCGTGTTACTCTGTCTTCCTACCTGCCTTCCTATGAACTGTGGATGAATTGTTCCTTCCCTTATCTAAGGCCAGCCCTTCTAAAAATACACCAAATTCCATCTCTCATCTAATCAAGGACAGCTTTATTTTCCTATTTTAGGCTGGGCACAGTGACTCATGCCTGTAATTTGAGCATTCTGGAAAGCCAAAGCAGGAGGATCCCTTGAGCTCAGGAGTTCAAGACCAGTTTGAGCAAGAGCAAGACCCAGTCTCTACTAAAAATAGAAAAATTATCTGGCATTGTGGTCGGCACCTATAGTTAGGTGTCTGCGGCAGGCAGGAGGATCGCTTGAGCACAGGAATTTGAAGTTTCTGTGAGTTAAACTGATGCCATGGCATTCTAGCCTGGGCTACAGAATGATACTCTGTCTCAAAAGTTCCATCTCTCTTTTGCATTACCAAGTTTTCCTTTCTTAGATTATTCTAATAAATATATATTCTGTTTTTCCATTCTCCTTGAAAATAGACAACTACTTTAAAAAAATTGTTCTATTTGGGAAAAGTGCTTCTTACAAAAGGGTAGCAGCAAAATACTCATGGAGACCTCTCCAGCAATTACTTGTTTTTCTTATAAAGTGAAAGAATAGATAACCTCCAAGGGATTGGAGCAGATGGACAAGTGAGGAGCATCTTAGTTATTTTCAGGAAGTAGAGCTACAAAACACACAGGGTGTGAAAAAAAGTTACACGTTTTAAAAAATAGAAAAAAAAACTGTATTAAAATTGCAATACTCAGTATATACCAATAATATTTGTTACTTTGTATATGGTATCTCTTGCAATTGCAGAAGTCAAACTTGACTTGAGTATTACAATTTTTATATAGTTTTTTCTTTCTTAAAATGTGTATACATTTTTTTGGCACCATCTTTATAGAGCTAAAATTTCTGATCAAGGAATTCTTACAACAACTTAAGCATTGCTACCTTCTCCCCTTTAGTGGAAAAGTGTGACCCATTATTGCAAATTATTCTACCAAGATAAGCACCTTAGGGGATAGTTTTGAATAATGTATGTCTACCTGCAAAATTCAAGAATTGGACAAGCAAGTATCTGTAAAAACAAACACAAAAACCTGATAACTGAACCTCTCAAATGAGGACAAAAGTTTTTCAAAAAATACCTGGACTGGAAAGGCTAGAAGGTAATAAAACATCAGATACAGCTGTATATCCAAGCCCCATTTTGTGTTAATGCATGGGATAGCCAGATTGTTTTGACTTCTGTGGCTAACCCCCATTTCTATATTTACGCAAGAAAAGCTAGCACTGCTACATATTAACTACGTTTTGTCCTTTAAGATCAGCTATGTTAGGCTGAAACCACTAAAACAAGTTTTTCCACTTAGGCTAAGAATTTTGCATCTGTGCAGGGATGAGAAGCTTATTACCCACTCACATAGGTACCAAATCTGTCAGTCGTTGGGAATAAAATTTTCAGCTTTGCATTTATCTTCTGTCTCTGTCTTTTATATGAGTTCTTTCACAATGTTCCTATCATACAGAGCATAGTAAACATCTTGACACATTTATACCTGGTTCTGGTTACAGAGTAGTAATACTTGGGTGCAGTAAAACAGCAGACCAAACCACTGAACAAATGCACATGGTAGGGGTTACACCGGCCAAGTAGAAAACAGATATAAAAACACAGAAGTGCACATTTCATCAGAAACTTCAAGGATCTTCCTCGTGTGTCTGTAGTAGACAGCTGCTTGCCAGATCTGAGTTCTTAACCCATCAATCCTATTCTTGGACCCCACAGCAGGGCCAGTGCTTTTACTTTTTGTACCTGGGGTCCTTGGAATGAATATAGAAAGTTCATAAATTCTACCCAAGAACAGTGTGAATCTGTTTGAAAATGGAAACCTAACTGACAGTTAAATTCATGTTAAAAACAAACTACCTTTAATGTTATAATGTTTTAATGTTTTTAAACTGAGAAAAAAACATTTTAGAGGACAGGTACCTTTAATGTTATAATGTTTATAATATAATGTTTATAATATAACCTGAGAATTAAATTCATGTTATAAGCAAATTACCTTTAATGTTTAATGTTTTAATGTTTTTAAACTGAGAAAAAAACATTTTAGAGGACAGGACCTTTAATGTTTAATGTTGTAATGTTTTTAAACTGAGAAAAAAAAACATTTTAGAGGACAGGTACTATTGGCGGTTCAGCAGACCAGTGTTTAATGTGAAGTTGCTATACATCCAAGTTGTAAAAATCTTTCAGCTCATCATGAAACAAGTTTTTGTTTGTCTTCAGAGACTGTCAGGTCATAATCCTCACCTGTAGACATAGCATAAGCAGCATCTCTATTACTTTATTTTTGCTGTCAAAAGAGTTGTTCTCTTTTCTCTGTGTGTTTCCTTATTTGGTTCTTTCTTTGAACTTGATGTTCCTACTTTCCATCTCTGGTTCATTTGTGCCACTATCAGGATAAGCAGGTTGATAAAAGCAGTTCCCTCCAACTGGGCAGCGTCCACATTCTTCATCAGAGTACCTTGTTGATCATTATCTCCATATATTTCTTTGTTCTCAGTACTCAGTTGGAATGGCAAAGTTAAATGCAGTCTGGCATTCTGGGAAGGACTTTATGATCTAGTTACTTGGTTTTGCTCCACTTGTGAACATACTTGCAACAGTACATATGGTCACAATTAATTGGAGAACATCTCAAAGCAACCTTTTATATAGTCCCTTCAGTGTCTTAACTTTATAAAATGAAATAATTTCATTTCCCACTCTTTAGATTTTTTTTTTTTTTTTAATCTGTCTTGGGCCCATGCTCCTGAAGAGTTTTATGTCAAATGTGTTGACATGTAGACCATATCTACATACCAACTACCAAAGGGTTATTAAAAAAACATGTGGCTCAAAGGAGTAGGGCACCGGCACCATATTCTGGAGGTGGCAGGTTCAAACCCAGCCCCTGCCAAAAACTGCCAAAAAAAAAAAAAATTGTATGAATAGAGCTCTTGTACTGCATATTGAGTATTAGAGTTAGCAATTTCCAATATTATTAATGATAGGTATGTTTTTGTTAGAAAAATTATTGTAAACTAACTTTACTAATCTTGATTAGTAACTTAGTTTTGTATTTACCTACTTAAGTCAGGTATGCTATTGCGTATGTACATACATTAAATAGTTTTTGGCATAAAAGTAGCTATCATTTGAGTTCTTATTATGGAAGGTCAAATGGTAATGTTACTGGGTTTAATTCTCAACTTCATTTAGGCATTTATTCTGATGCCTAAAGGAATCTTAAAAATAAGATTTTATTAATCTTGTTTTTACTGCAGGCAGCATAAACATACTTGATCCTTCTTACCAGATAAATTAGCCCTATCAACTGGTTTAGTTCTCATTGTTTAAAGATTTAAGTCATTTTTGAGGGAAAATCTACTCTGTTGTTTAAGAAATGGTTCAATGAAGACTTTTTCCTGCCCTACTTTGTTTTGTAGATTTTGAAACAAGGGCATTTCAGTGGCTCTAAACATGTGCATAACTTTAAAAAAATTTTCAGTGTTTTCTCTAAGGCTTTAAATTTCGGAATTATGTAAAAATATTGTGCTATAAAATAATTTCAGGTCTTTTGCAGGAAAAGAAGATAGATTTTATCAGAAGTTTTAGTCACTAATAACTCATTAAAAGTGGAAAAATACTGTTGTTCTTTAAAGTATTTAAACATTCAGTAATGCCCTTTTAATAAATGAGATTAGAAAGCAGGTATTTGGTTGTTCCAGAGACTCGCTCACACTGAGAGAATACTTTTGTTCCTCAGTAATTTACCATTTTTTTGAGTAAATGGAAAGATTATTTATGCATACAAGCTTCTTTAATGACACTGCAATAGTAATAGAAACTTGAACTCTTCGATTTCATTTGTTGTCTTAAAGTGTTGCTTCAAAAATTTTAGAGAAATATTTTATCCTAAAAATGTCAATTATATAAGAGTGAAAACATTTCACCTGAAAGCTTAAGACCTTATATCTTTTTAAAAATTATTATTATTATTTTATTAAGTCATAACTTTGTACATTGATGCATTTATGAGGTTCAGGGTGTTGCTTCGATATACAATGTGAAATGCTTACATTGAACTAAGTAACACATCCATCACAATTATACTCATTTCTTAATAGTTAAAACCTTATATCTTGTCAGTGAAATGATCATTTTAATTTCAGTATTATTTTAATCAAGTATGTGTGTGACAACTAAGACATTTTCTTCTCTAAAGTTTCGGTAGTGGGGAAATTTGTCTCCCTTTCTGTTTACAAAGAACCTCAATTTAGGGCCCAAGACAAGTCTAGGTTGGGAATTTATTTGAGAATTATGTTAAAGACTTTTTTGTAGACAGTTACTTAGGAAGCTGCACCAAGAAGGTACTATGGTTACCGCCATTTCTGTGACTTACTCTGCTGTTAATAACCCTTCACTAACCTGAGGTTCCTGTGCTTGTCTGGTCTCTTTCACCTCTTGTTTTTCTCCAAGTTTGGAAATAGCTCTTAAGTCTGACTTGCTGTCACGGTGCTATGAAAGAATAGCCAGTTCCTGACCAAGGAGAGTGGTTAAAATGGAGAAAGCTAAGCTGTGCCTTTTCTCTCATACTGAACATAATGACTTTAGAGGATTATGATTATTTATAATCATCTGGATTTGCTAGACAGGACGTCTGTTTTGCTTTTTACTCTTATGTTGTTGGAAATAGCATCCTTTTTTATTCATTGTGAAAATTTTGTGTTCTAGCTGGTGCTAGTGGCTTAATTTTTGAAATGTACTTTCTGGAAAAATAGCATGTGGTTAGTATAAAATTGTCATTCTTATTAGGACTAGATACTCAATTCTTATTTTTCTAACTGGAAAATAACGTGTTATGAACTTTTGGATTTTCATTTATTCTAGACCACATTTGAATTGTTTGGTGTATTTAAATATTTTTCCTTTGGCTTTATTTCCTAGGTTGCACGTTTTCAAAAAATACCTAATGGTGAAAATGAGACAATGATTCCTGTATTGACATCAAAAAAAGCAAGTGAATTGCCAGTCAGTGAAGTTACAAGCATTCTCCAAGTAAGTGGTTTGTGGGGAGAAAGGAATTAATATCTTCTGTGATGGAAATAACATAGTAGCCACAAGTTAAACATGACAGTTGGGCTTAAAATGTGGGTAAACCTGACTGAGTAAAACACGCTGTATAACTTGAAATGTAACGAGTGTGACAGAAGAACTAAATTTAATTTGGATTATTTAAAAGCTGCGTGTGGTGAGTGGCTTCCTGATTGCACAGTACAGCTCTAGAACATTAACAATGCCAGGAACGGTGCTGTGAAAGTAGTAGTCAGATTGGTAAAATAATTATTAACACCAGGAGTTCATCTTTTTCTTTTTTTAGGAGTTTATCTTTTTATAAGGGTTTTCTAAGGTAAATAAAAGCTAAGTTCAGAACTTCTAATAAACTTTAACTGCTTATGTAATTTAATCTCTTCATAATTTTAAAAAGCAGAGTCTACTGATATATGACAAAAAGAATATTTTTTTCTATCACATACTTTAATGATGGCATTAAAAGCATTGTTATCCTTTTTTGAGAATTTTTTTTGGGAGGGTTGTATTTATACACTTTCAGAACCACTTATTTCTAATATTTTTGAATTGTGGAAAGCTCCATTAAAATGAACTCTATTATAAAACTTTTGGCCAGGGAAACTAATTATTTTGGGGATGCAGATAATTTCATTATTTAATGATAGTTGCAATAATAAATCATTAGCGATGGTAACTGAAGGAGGTAGGTCGTGTCCCAAGACAAAGTTCATCTTAATTTAGGAAACAGGTATTTTTGGCCTGAAGTAATTATAAAATCAAAGCACAAAATGTGTCACTAACTTCAGAGTTTTATTTGATAGACTTAGAGAGCAAGATAGGTATTTATGCACACTAATTAATTGATTTTTTGGGGGGGAGGGAATTAGTTTTAAAAAACAACAACAATGAAAAGAAAGTTAATTAAAATGTACGGGTATATTTCTGTAAGACTTGTGACTGGTTTGTATTATTCCTTTTTCTCCCTAAATTTGTTTGTTAAACACTACCTTGTTTACATTTTTAATCAATATTATTGAGGTATAATTTATGTAAAATACTTATTTTAAGAGCAGTTTGAGTTTTGACAAATGTGACCACCATCACAATTAAGATACAGAACATTTTTATCACCACCGAAAGCTCTCCTATGTGTCTTTGCAATTAATTCCCCTCAGTGTATGATCTCTGGCTCCAAGTAACTGCTCATAACATTTTTGTCACTGCAGACTAGTTGTGATTGTTGTACAAGTTCCTTTAAAGGTGATTGTATATTATGAATTTTTTGCATCTTTTTTTCCTCTTTTGTTCTGTGTAAACATTATGATTAACTTATATTTATAAAATCTAAAGGCTGATCTTCAGAATGGTCTAAACAAAAGTGAAGTTAGTCATAGGCGAGCCTTCCATGGTTGGAATGAGTTTGATATCAGTGAAGATGAGCCACTGTGGAAGAAGTATATTTCTCAGGTGAGATACTTTTATTTCTTTCTCTGCTGTGTAATTTACATAGACTTTTGTTACTTAGTTATTTACTTTTGTGAGGTTATTAATGAAGAAAGGAAATATTTCTTTAGATATTATCTGAAAATTTTCATTTGTTAGCGATTACTGTTAGGTGGGAATTTCTGTAATTTTTAGTATGTAAATCTTAAAAGTCAACATGTTCTGTATTTAAATTTAAGTATATCCTGTGAGGGTCATGTTATTGACAGTTTCCTTTGCAGGTATCAAACTTGGGAGTAAGTTCTTAATAGATAATTGTTTTTTATAATTATATTTTATTAATGTCCTAATCTTTTAGAAAAGAATTATTTTAGGATTCTTGATAACAATGAAGAAAATGTTACGTTAGTGTAAAAATTATAAGACGCTGTGGCCAACTTTCAACTAGTAGGGTTGGTTTGCTAAACAAATCATTTTTCCTAAAAATTTCTGTAAAGAAAGCTTCTGTGTCTCTTAACTTGCAGGCTCTTTTTTAGAAAAGATTATGTTTATTTTCTAAAGGGCCTTACCTGCTGATGACCCCAAATTTATCATCTTTATCTTGGCAAGTGAGTTTGTGTTAGAGTAGCAAAACTGAAAATTTAGAGATTAAAAGAACCTTGTGTGTATCTGCTTTATTTTTATGAAACTTTTTTATATGCATATTTGTATTGGCACTTACCACATTTCCACATTATCTAAAACTTCAAGAAGACTTGACATAGTTTGTTTACCCTGTATTTATAAACTATAATGATTTGATACATCAGTATGATTTAATGTTTTGTTTTCTTGATCCTGTTATCAAAGCCAGAGTACTGTAAAAAGTTAGAATCCTCCTTGGGATTTCTAACAGTGGCTGTAGTAAGTTAAGCACAAGCAACAGTTAACAATAAATACTGTTAATCATAAAGCCCTGGGTGACTCTTTACTTTTGTATGGAGAAAACTGAATGTGGTATTCAACAAACATCTGTCTGGTGTCTGCCATCTATCAAGTGATGTGCTTAATACTGTGGCACAGCTTTTTTAGGGGAAAATAAAGGTGACCATATGCCTTGCCCTTAAAATACGATGTTAATAGCTACCTTCGTAAGAGGGCTTTATAGTTTACACAGTACTTTAATATACATTGTTAGGTAAGCCTTACCACAATTCCTTGGTATTGAGGTTCTCTTTTTACCAAATGAAGAATCTGGGGTTTAAGATGATTCAGGTGACACGCAGGTGACTGAGCTGGATTCAAACCCAGGTAGTTTGATTCAGTCAGGTTTGTGGTTGGTCAGCCCTGAACCATATTGCAGTTGTAGTTTTATGTCGTTAGAACAGTTATATAATTTTTTTAATCCTTCACTCATTAGAATCACTTGGGGAGTGCTTTTTTTTTTTTTTTTTTTGAGACAGAGCCTCAAGCTGTCACCCTGGATAAAGTGCTGTGGCATCACAGCTCACAGCAACCTCTAACTCCTGGGCTCAAGCGAGTCTCCTGCCTCTGCCTCCCAAGTAGCTGAACTATAGGCGCCCACCACAATGCCCGGCCATTTTTTTGGTTGCAGTCACCATTGTTGTTTGGCGGGCCCAGGCTGTATTCGAACCCGCCGGCTCAGGTGTACGTGGCTGGCGCCTTAGCCTGTTGAGCCACAGGCGCTGAGCCGGGAGGGCTTTTAAAAATGTTGAAGCTTGGGACTTAAACACCAGTAGATTCTAATTTGATTGGTCTGATGTGAACCTGGACATAGGGTATTGGTTAAGTTTTTCACTCCGTTGTTACTGTTAGAACTATTGTGCCAGGGAATGGTTCTGTAAAAAGGAAATTTGGGATGGTTACATATAACCTTGGAGCTCTGGTTTCTAGGAGCTGGGTTTTTTGCTGGGGTAGATTCTTCATAGCCCAGTTACTTTGTAACTTTGACAGTGGTGTAACACTTTAGTAGAGGAAGAGAGTCTGGCATCAGAGCTATAAGAAGTAGGATGTCCGACTGGAAGAATTTGGTCTTCTTTGGTGCATGGTCATTTAAGTGCTTCCTGATTGGGTTGGTGTTACAGCCCGGTTTCTTTAGATACTATATTCTCTGCTAGAGAGAAAACCAGGAAAGTCAGTCTGAAAAAATCTTCAATTTCTTCTATGGAGAGGACCTTACTGTCTGCTCCTAGCTGTCTCTGGGGGTTATTCCTGTGGTATATGGGTTAGTCACAGAATCAGAATCTGCTAATTTCCTTACTTAAGGAGTTTTGAATCTCATAATTCAGGTGTTCTACCTAAATCTTTACCTTATAAATAATCTCTTGCTCTTGCTAGCCTTAGTGGAAAGCCCGAACATCTATATTTACTAAATTAATATACTAAAAGTACTTGTATACTATAAGGAATTGGGTAGTTCTTAGTTTTAAATATTGATACTTAATTTTTTTATTTGCTGAAAAGAAGTGGTTATGAGACTTTTAAATACAGTTAAATATAAATACTTCCTCATTGGCTAACTGAAGAGATACACAAAATAAACCAAATAGACTCTCGTAATTCTCGTAATTTTCCAGTCATGCCATTATGTTTTTTTTTTAGCTTTTGGTGAGCTACAAAACAATGTTGAATTACTATTTGCTTTTACTTTCAGTTTAAAAATCCCCTTATTATGCTGCTTCTGGCTTCTGCAGTCATCAGTGTTTTAATGCATCAGTTTGATGATGCCGTCAGTATCACTGTGGTAAGGAAATATATATCTGTTTTTTTATCTGTTGATTAATATTGGTTTTTATTTTAGAAAGTGAATTGAGAAATGCCTTCAATTTTTTGGGTTAACATCCAAATTCTGCTTTTAATTGCAGTAATTTCAAGTAATGTTAAAAGGTCTGTGATTGTTACACATGAAAATTGTTTAACAATCTGATAATTTCACAGATAGAAGATATTTTATAATTTTCCAGTTGAGCATGGTGGCTTAAGCCTTGTGATCCTAGCATTTTGGGAGGCTGAGGTGGGTAGATTGCTTGATCTCAGGAATTCCAGACCAGCCTAAGCAAGAGCGAGACCCTGTCTCTACTAAAAATAGGAAAACTAGCTGGATGTTGTGACAGGCGCTTGTAGTTGTAGCTACTTGGGAGACTGAGGCAGGAGGATCATTTGAGCTTAAGAGTTTTGAGGTTGCTGTGAGCTATTATGTCATAGCATTCTATCCAGGGTGATAGTCTCAGATTCTGTCTCAAAAAAAAAAAAAAATTAAAATAAATAAAAATAAAATATTTTATCATTTTCTGATTAAATTTTAAATGTATTTTATTTACCAATTGAGAATGTTTTGATTGTGCATTTACTAAAGTCTGACATAAATTAAAAATTTTTTTTGACAGTGCATACTATATTTACTTTGTACAATTTTATTATTTCCAGATAGGTTATTCTAGCTTTGATTGATAGTTTTTTTTCCTTGTCCCCTGTTGCATTGTAGTATAGAACATTTATAGGAAAAGTAAGTATTCATTAAAACAAGTGTGTTATGCTTAAGAACACAAACATATTAATGTAGAGCTGCAGTTTTTGAACCATTGTTTGTGTCTCCCAGAAGTTCCTGAAACCTATTTAGGGAATATGTAAGGTCAAAACTGTTTTAACAACACTAAAACATTATTCACTGAAGAATTTTGTGTAAATGGCCCCCAAACAGTGGCAGATAAAACTGTTAGAGCCTTAGCACAAATTAGTATTGGCACCAAACTATATTAGTAGTTGCTGTTTCCTTTCATTGTTTCCCCTAAGAATGTTATCAATAAAGCAGTAAAAATTAATTTCATTAAATCTTGACCCTTGAGTACATACCTTTTTAATAATCTGTATAATGAAATAAGAAGTATGTATAAAACACTTTTGTAAATGAAAGTAAGTTAAATGAGCCTAGCACACCAGGGAATGCAGCTGCTAGAATTTGTTGCTGATGATAGAATTTAGGCTTTCAAACAATAATTAGAGTTTCAGAAAAATTTTTGTGCATTACCAGCAGTTGGGTAGCATCCCAATATTTATTCAGATGACATCACTACTGATTTCAACAAATGTGTTTTTTTCTTTTTAAACTGTTGTGAAATTTGTCAACATTGGGAATTTTTGAATAGGCAAGTAAAACAGTATTTTTTAAATGACCAGTGTGTGATATTTATGAAATGTTCAGTGGTAAAAGATCCATTCAGATTGGAAGATAGATCAATGGATTTTAATACAACATAATGAAAAGTTCATTGATACTGTTTTAGATTCTGTTTTATAGATTACCTTTATTTATCATAGAGGGTTTTGCTCTGTTGCCCAGGCTGGTGTACAGTAGCGAGATCATGACCCACAGCAACCTCAGAATCCTGGGCTCAAATAATCCTCCCACCTCAGCCTTCCTGGTAGCTAGGACTATGGGTTACCATACCCAGCTAATTTTAAAATATTTTTTTGTTGAGACGAGTTCCTGCTATATTGCCTGGATTGGTCTTGAACTACTAGACTCGAGAGATCCTCCCAGTTTAACTTCCCACAGTGCTGGGATTACAGGCATAAGCCACTGTGCTTGACCAACAGATCACCTTTTAGTAACTACCATATTTTGCTGTGTATAAAACTCACTTTTTTCCCCAAATTATTGAGGGAGAAATATGGATGCATGTCATAGCACTAATTTTCTGTCTGTATAAATGTTTTTATTTCTTCTACTTAATGCTTGTGCATTAAAAGTGTAACTCTTAAAACTAAAATAATATCCATATGCAAAATAAAACCTTGGAATATGAGGATTATGCCCCCTTCATACAACCTTCCTTTCCAACTGCCCCCTCAGGAGCCAATTGTACCAGATACTGCTGCTACCACCAACTTGGAAGTGGGCACACTGCCAGCTGACATGATGGTTAGCTTTGGGATCTCTGCGAAAGGAAGGTGGAAGTGATTGTGCAGTGTTAGGTCCCTGCTCTTTCTAGCTGCCTCCTCTCTTGCTCAGGTGGCCCTATTCTCAGGCCCCTGGGGACATTGCATGGAGGAGGAAGATTCCTGAACTGGAATCTGGGGGACCTGGCTTCTGAGACTCATTTCTCCTACTGGCCTGCTACTGTGACCTTGGGCCTCAATCCCATGAAGTTTTGTCTAGGAGGGTACGTGGCAGCAAAGCATGAAAGCTTAGGGAGTAGCTGAGCCCATAGATTATCATTTTGAGGCTATGACTTGTCCAAATCCCCAAGGTGTTGAGTTGGTATAATTTCCCAAACTTGCCAGTAATAAGAACCATCTTCTAGGATGCTTGTTAACAGAATGGAACAGATACCCAGGTCTTTCTCCTGAAGGGATGATTCACTGTATTTGGATGTGGTTCAGGAGTCTGATTTTAACCAACCCAAATGATTTGTAGGATTTCCAAGTTTGGGAAAGTCTAGTATTATTGATTCTTACATTACTGAGTGCTCAAGTTCTGGATGGCTCAAGTCTAGTCACTACAAAATTTTAAATGTAAAGTATTTCACTTGACTGTCATCCTGGAATACTTCCTCCTTAATTTGGTGTTGCCCCAGGGGCCTCACAATGGGGCTAGCTGTGCAAGGGACAAGGCACCTAGAAAGGGCAGGGATCTATAGTATTAGGAGCCTGGGGCAGTCAGGGCCAGCCTTGGCTCCTCACATCAGCTTTTTGGGAACTGTTTGGGGTTCTCAATGGAGTGGCTGTGGCCATGTTCTACCAACGGACATAGGAATAGGAAATGAGAGGATGTGGGGACGAGGGTAGGTTGAGAGGGGACAGTTGGGAGGTTGAGTGTGCGGAGTGTGTGTATAGAAACATGGTAATAACACGTATGTGTATGCACATAGATGTGCATATATAAATATGGTAATAACAGTTGTCAAGGTTTGGCGTAGTTGCTAAGAATATCCGTAGTTCTGAAAAGGTTGTTAAAATACTCATCCCTTTTCCAGCTGTCTGTCTATATGAGGCTGGATTTTCTTCATAGACTTCAGCTTCAGCAGCATATTGCAGTAGAATTGAATACCAGCTTTCTACTAAGTCAAACGTTAAAGATAAAAAAAATTTAAAATAGTGCTGTTTTTCTTATTGGTTTTTTTTTGAAAATAGACTTCTAATAAAAATTATTTGTGTTAACATGTAATGAGTTTTTCCTTTTTTTGATGAATTCATAAGTAGAAGTTAAAATTGAGTAATTGAAAAATGCTGTACAGTAGATGTTACCCACATAATGAAAAGCTGGCCTTTCATTTGTTAGAGCATAAAGGGAATCTGAGATCAAAAAATTGAAGAACCTGTCCTCAGAATGTCAAGCCACTATAAAATGTCAGTTTCTTTCCCCATGGGCCACAAGGCAAAGTTGTGACTTCTTTTCCAGCTGATCTTGATGTTTAAAATCTGCAATCTTGGCTCGGTGCCTGTGGCTCAACGGGCTAAAGCACCAGACATGTACACTTGAGCTGGCGGGTTTGAATCCAGCCCTGGCCCGCCAAACAACAATGACGGCGGCAACCAAAAAATGGCTGGGTGTTGTGGTGGGTGCCTGTAGTCCCAGTTACTTGGGAGGCAGAGGGAAGAGACTCGCTTGAGCCCAGGAATTGGAGGTTGCTGTGAGCTGTGATGCCACAGCACTCTATCCAGGGCGACAGCTTGAGGCTGTGTCTCAAAAAAAAAAATAACAAAAAAACCCTGCAATCTTGGGGCTTGTAGATACTTAGAAAAATAAAATACAGTTAATAGTTATTTCTCAGATCAATGTCTGATGTGTCAAAGGCTCTTTTTTTGTTTATTTAGGCAATACTTATTGTCGTTACAGTTGCCTTTGTTCAGGTAAGTAGTCTATTTTGCTATTGTAAGAATAGTATAAATTGATTGCTTAAAAAAATTAAGGTGGCCATGGTAAAATCTACCATAGTTATGGGGAGGTTAATGCCAATCAGAACAATTTATTCTTTGATTTTGAAATAATACCAGTTACAGATAACTGTAGGTACAGACAACTCGCTAAGGAAGCTTGTGGAACTAAGAAACTGCTTTAATTCGGGTAGTGAGTTGGAAAATCTAGTTTTTTATTTGATATTATTAAGAAAAAGTGAAGCAAGTTTTCGTTCAATGAAAACAAAAAGCATGTAATAGAAATTCAGCAGTAAATTTTTCTATTTTTCCAATTACAAATTGGGGCAGGGTTTATAGTTTTACAACATTATTATGTTTTAATACTTAATAAAACATAGAGGGAACAAAAAAGAGTGTAGAATTAAAAGGTCAGTTTGTGAAGTACCATTTGAAGAAAATTTTGTAGATCTGTAACTGATTTCCTTGACAGAATGGTGTAATTGTTTATTGAATTTATTTCCTAATCTTACTTCATTTTGGGAGTCTTTTGGGAGTTAAAATGCTTCTAATCATGGTTAGTGACCCCTTCCCTCCTCCTTTTTAAAAAATTACTCATTTTTCTGCAGAAGGGATGTTCGGATGGGGATCAAACTTCCTATTCTTCATAGCCATTGAAACAGTAATCAAAACATATGAAAAGAAATGCTCTTTAAACATCATTGTGAATAATGTAGAGGTAATGTCAGGATTTCTACATTTTACAAGTGTAGGCGTCAATTAAAAAGTAGGCTTTTACATTTATTTACATATATGAAACTTCTGTAGATTGTAGAACAATGTTTCAGAATATTGGCAGGTCTCATTTTTAGCTATAAAATCATTAATAAGACTAGAAGAATTTTTCCAGTTTAGAGAAACATGTAATACTATTAATATAATCCTCAAGTTAATGTTGTTTTGAATCTTAGGACTATGCTTTGTGGTTATTCTCACATCTGTAGTTTATTCCCTGGGTTTTTCTTGTCACTCTCTGGACTTCTTACAGTAATCTCTAACTTCATAAGTTATTAGTTCTATAGTGACCCAATGTAGAAGACAAGTTGGAATCAGATTATTTGCAGAAAGTTTGTGGGCTCCATTATAGACCATCAAGGTTCCTTTTTTATGGGAATCTTCTTGCTTAGAACAGACAAATGGTGTCCTCAGGCGGGTAGAACTGATTAGAACAAGTCTTTTCAGGTGAGGCATTAATCTGGTCAGTCAGTCATTCAGCCAAGAGGATGGTATGACCTACTGAACCAGTAACTGGAACCTTCTCACATCTTTAGTAATATTTCAGATGTTTGGAGTACTCTTCTTCATAAAGATTCCTATAGATATTATTGCTGTGTGTGGAAGACCTTAGTAACTTAATCTTTTTGATTAGTGGAAAGCCCTTACCCCCAAAAAACCTATAAAAATAATACTTTTAACAGAAGTCAGTGTAGGATTTTACATGGGATAGGGTTAAATACTTAAAATGCATTGGCTAAAACCAACTGCTAAATATCTTTATGATAGCTTCCTTTGAAGGAAAACTCACAAAAGGATTAAAACATTATGAAAAGCCCAGTTTCAGATTGCTAGTTCTGATTTCTTACATAGATGTTAACACTTTTCCCTAAATGTGCCTGTGAAACCAACAAAATATTCTATAAATACAAAGTAAAAACCCTCTCTAAAAAGATCCCATTTATTGTCTTGAGCCTATCACAATGCTTAATCAAAGACTATCAAAATGTATCAAATTCTTGGCTCAGCGCCTGTGGCTCAACGGGCTAAGGCGCCAGCCACATACACCTGAGCTGGCGGGTTCGAATCCAGTCTGGGCCCGCCAAACGACAATGACGGCTGCAACCGAAAAATGGCCGGACGTTGTGGCGGGCACCTGTAGTCCCAGCTACTTGGGAGGCAGAGGCAGGAAACTCGCTGGAGCCCAGGAATTGGAGGTTGCTATGAGCTGTGATGCCACGGCACTCTATCCAGGGCGACAGCTTGAGGCTCTGTCTCAAAAAAAAAAAGTATCAAATTCCTAATGCTTCATGATTTATGTTTTTAGTTTTTACATGTATCTAAAGAGTGCTTTTTATATTATTTTTACATTTATGTCTGCCTTACCCCATCTCTCTCTCTTTTTTTTTTTTTGCGCAGTTTTTGGCCGGGGCTGGGTTTGAACCCACCACCTCTGGTATATGGGGCTGGCCCCTATTCTTTGAGCCACAGGCGCCGCCCCTTACCCCATCTCTCTCCAATCCTTATTTCCCACACCATTATACTTCTTCCCAGCTATAAAAAAATAACTAATTGTTTTATATAGTTACATAATGATGCCTCCTTACAGTAAATCTGAAAAATAACTTTTAGGTATTCGTTAGCGATGGCCATCAGGTTTTTAGTGGTATGTTAAATGATCATTTTGATATAGAGGTGTCTTTATAGTTATAGGGAATAGACCCAAAGAAACCAGAAGAGATAGATAAGATTGGGCAGCTTCTATGTCATTTATTACTGGGATCTAGGAGTGGTGAGTATTTTTTAGCCTTTTATGAATTTTTGGACAAAACTTCCAAATTCCTTAATATCCTTGGTGCAATTGGGGGGATTTATCTTGTAATTTTTATATTTATAGATTTTCTTTACGTTTGTCTTTCTGGCTTCAGTATAGATTGATTTCTAAATTATCTTCTATTTGAAGTTTGTGATAGGTATGAAATTTTGACTAGTGCATTGCAATCATTTCAAAACACTTTCACCCTCAACTATTTGCCCCTTTGTTTTTCAACCTTAGATCAGAAGCTTGGTGTGCTTAGTGTAGATGTGAGGCAAAAATTGTTGGGTGAAGCAAGATTGCCCATGGAAACGTGGACTAGATAGTATGAAGGGGTGAAGAATAGCTCTTTCTCTGTCTGTCTCAGCTGTTGTTAAAATGAATGGAGAAGGTCAGAACATCACAGAGTTAGCACTCCTGAGAACTTTCCCTTTTAGATAATACAGCTTGATGGGTAGGGTGTCTGTTAGGGTATGGGCAGCCACATCTCACTCTTCATCTCATGTTCTTGCATTAGAAAACCACTACAATTAGTATGAGCTTAAATCTTCAAAGCAAATGTTACTTTCATTTAATTTTCTTTGACTTTCTTGGTCATTAAATACAAAACATAAAATTACCTTAACTTTAAGACTTAATGATTCCAATTATACACTTCTTAGACACACTAATCAGTTTTCATTTTCTTATAAATAATTACCCTTAACTTTGAACACTATTAAAATCTAAAATGAGGAATATTTAATTATCAAAATTGTTCAATCACTGTAATTTAACATTTTTAAATAAGGGGTAAGATTTTGGGGGTAGCAATATAAGCACAAGTAAAGGAAGATATAAGAATTGGGGGAAATTTTTAAATAATGGTTGAGATTGATATTTAAGTCAAAATGGAATATGTGTACATATTTGTATTTCTTTATAAATATTTTTTATTAATAATCATGTTCTTTTTGTTTGAATAGGAATATCGTTCAGAAAAATCTCTTGAAGAATTGAGTAAACTTGTGCCCCCAGAATGCCATTGGTATGATCCTTTTTTTGGTGTGGATTTCTAACCCTTTAAATAGAAATTGAATGAAAGTAGTATAGTATATGTTGTGTCTCCAACTTTGTTTGAACATAAGGAAGGATATTAATCTCACATGAAAAATTTCTGGTCTGATCAATATAGCAAAATTATACTATTAAAAGTTCTAATTTTTAGATTCTTGAGACATGGATTTATTCAATAGATTTTTTTTTAATGCTAGTATTCTTGGTAGAGCAATGCACAAACAGACCCAGGTGATTTAGAAGGTCACTTCAGTTTTCATATTTTTTTACATTTAAATAACTAAGGATTTTCTGTCAGTTGAGTATTTTAGTTAACAAGAGCCCAGAAACAATCTTTGTTTTTGTTTTTCTGTTCTTAATATTTGACTTACCTCCCTGGAATGATAGTAACAGAATATGTTTTCGCTTAGGCTAGCCTACCACAAATAATTTTTTTAGATACATGGCATGGCTCCCTTTTTTCAACTATGTTTTTTCTGTTTCATGATATAGTGTGCGTGAAGGAAAATTGGAGCATACACTTGCCCGAGATTTGGTTCCAGGTGATACAGTTTGCCTTTCTGTTGGGGACAGAGTTCCTGCTGACTTACGCTTGTTTGAGGTAAGTTTGGGGATCTATTTGTGAGAAGTGAAAATACGGTAGAACCTTTGTAAATTGATCACCCACTTGATGGACTGGTCCACATACAGAGGTTGTCACTAAGGAACTACTCTAAGTAAGTCACTAAGTCCTACTCTACTGATACATACACATCGTAGATGCATACCCGATCTATGAAAATTGGGTCAACTTAAGGAGTCGATCAGTGTAGGGAGGTGGCCAACTATGGAGGCTCTACTGAAAAAAAGGGAGCCATGCCATGTGTCTAAAAAAAAATGATTTCTGGTGGGCTTGCTTGAGGGAAACACTTGGTATTTTAGTTTAAAAAATGACGTGTAAACTTTTTTTTCCCCTTAAAATGTATGTCTTTACTGTAGTTTTTGGAGGTGTGTATGTTTAGTGGATCAGGAGAGCTTTGTGAAAAACCTGTGTGTTAAAACTGGGGGGGAACAAAGATATGATAATTTTTACTATGTATGTACACAAATCATTAACCATAAAATAAAGTAGAACTCAAGTAAGAGAAGTTTAGAGACTAGGTTATGGAAATTTAAAGAAGAGAGAGGTTCCAACTAATTTGGGTGAGCTTGGAGAATGCCTCAGACATTGTCCTTTAGGCTTTGAAATTTGAAGAGTAATACTGGACAGAGATGGAGAAGACAAGCAACAGTATCCAAATCCCCATATATGATACAAGGCTAGGGTATATGTGTGATGGAATTAGATTTAAGAGAGCCCTTTAATATTAAGTTTCACTTTTGGTTTTATTGGCTAGGAATTAACTCTTGAGAGTCATGTGCACTTGGCAAATGATGTTACTTTTAATCTGGCTGCAGTGTATAGAATAGATTGAAGGGCTGGAAAATGGAAGTAGACACTTAGTTTAAGAGGCTCTCATAGTCTGTTAGAATGCCAGCCTTATCCACTATTAGAATTGAGTAATTCCTATGGAGCCATCAGTATTTATTTTTATTTATTTATTTATTTATTTATTTATTTTTTAAAATACATGTATTTTATTATTCTTCATTACATTATTGCCCCCCACCCCCCAGTGGTAAGACAATTTATTTACAGAAAAGAATATAGAAAACACTAAAGCTCCTGGTAGAGGGAGAGAATTCAAGTGGGGAGAGAGAAGCTCTCTCTGTTTCTCTCTGGGTCTTTCCCCATCTCCTCCTTTAGGCCTTTAGTCTCAGGGTATATATAGGTGTGTGGGTTCCTTGGCCAGGAAATGAATGAATACGGTCCCTTCCGCCAGGGGCAAGGTGAATGAGTGTGTCAATGAATGGATACAGTCCATTCATGGAATTGAGGTCTAGGAAATTCATAAGAAATTGACCTAGGCATAGGAAATGGGGGTTCCACATTTAGTCCTAAGTGTAAAGTGAAGGAGACACCAAGGCACAGGTGTCTCCTCAGCAGTTGTCCAGCCTTTTTAGCTATTGGAGCCTCCGGTGGGGGTTGGAGGTCCCCCTCCTTGCCTGTCATCCAGCCCGCTGGCTCTTCAGCTGGCTGCTGCAGCACCAACACCGCGAAGGAGGAGGCAGCAGGTCCACCAGCTCCGCTGAACTGGCTAGGGCGCCAAATTTCCTGCATCAATTCTCCCTCTCTGAGTAGAAACTCTTAACTGCTGTTAGGGAAAAGGGGCAAAGACTTGATCTAACTGCTTCCTGCTGAATCGGGCGATGATAGAAGGGGGCAGTTAGGGTTTTTCTGGAAGGGAGAGTGATACAGGGGTTCATGGACTGGAACCATCTTTATTG